>JAUCMX010000012.1:25565694-25633194 GCA_033459395.1 Hemibagrus guttatus | reverse complement strand
TACACACAGTTACTACACATTTACACACAGTTAGTTACTACACATTTACACACAGTTACTACACATTTACACACAGTTACTACACAATCACACAGTTATTACACAGTTACACACATTTACACACAGTTAGTTACTACACATTTACACACAGTTAGTTACTACACATTTACACACAGTTACACACATTTACACACAGTTACTACACAGTTACACACAGTTACACACATTTACACACAGTTACTACACAGTTACTACACATTTACACACAGTTACACACATTTACACACAGTTACACACATTTACACACAGTTACAAACAGTTACTACACAGTTACACACAGTTACTACACATTTACAGTTACACACAGTTACACAGTTACTACACATTTACACACATTTACACACAGTTACTACACATTTACACAGTTATTACACAGTTACACACAGTTACTACACATTTACACACAGTTAGTTACTACACATTTACACACAGTTAGTTACTACACATTTACACACAGTTACTACACATTTACACACAGTTACTACACAATCACACAGTTATTACACAGTTACACACATTTACACACAGTTAGTTACTACACATTTACACACAGTTAGTTACTACACATTTACACACAGTTACACACATTTACACACAGTTACTACACAGTTACACACACAGTTACACACAGTTACACACATTTACACACAGTTACTACACAGTTACTACACATTTACACACAGTTACACACATTTACACACAGTTACAAACAGTTACTACACAGTTACACACAGTTACTACACATTTACAGTTACACACAGTTACACAGTTACTACACATTTACACACATTTACACACAGTTACTACACATTTACACAGTTATTACACAGTTACACACAGTTACTACACATTTACACACAGTTAGTTACTACACATTTACACACAGTTAGTTACTACACATTTACACACAGTTAGTTACTACACATTTACACACAGTTACACACATTTACACACAGTTACTACACAATTACACAGTTATTACACAGTTACACACAGTTACTACACAATTACACAGTTATTACACAGTTACACACAGTTACTACACATTTACACACAGTTAGTTACTACACATTTACACACAGTTACACACATTTACACACAGTTACTACACAATTACACAGTTATTACACAGTTACACACAGTTACTACACATTTACACACAGTTACTACACATTTACACACAGTTACTACACAATCACACAGTTATTACACAGTTACACACAGTTAGTTACTACACATTTACACACAGTTACACACATTTACACACAGTTACTACACAGTTACACACAGCTACTACACATTTACACACACAGTTACACACAGTTACACACATTTACACACAGTTACACACAGTTACTACACAGTTACTACACAGTTACACACAGTTACACACATTTACACACAGTTACAAACAGTTACTACACAGTTACTACACAGTTACACAGTTACTACACATTTACAGTTACACACAGTTACACACAGTTACTACACATTTACACACATTTACACACAGTTACTACACATTTACACAGTTATTACACAGTTACACACAGTTACTACACATTTACACACAGTTAGTTACTACACATTTACACAGTTAGTTACTACACATTTACACACAGTTAGTTACTACACATTTACACACAGTTACTACACAATTACACAGTTATTACACAGTTACACACAGTTACTACACATTTACACACAGTTAGTTACTACACATTTACACAAAGTTACACACATTTACACACAGATAATACACAATTACACAGTTATTACACAGTTACACACAGTTACTACACATTTACACACCGTTACTACACATTTACACACAGTTACACACATTTACACACAGTTACTACACATTTACACACAGTTAGTTACTACACATTTACACACAGTTAGTTACTACACATTTACACACAGTTACACACATTTACACACAGTTAGTTACTACACATTTACACACAGTTACACACAGCTACTACACATTTACACACACACAGTTACACACAGTTACTACACAGTTACACACAATTGCACACAGTTACACACAGTTACTACACACAGTTACACACAATTGCACACAGTTACTACACAGTTACACACAATTACACACAGTTACTACACAGTTACACACAATTGCACACAGTTACACACAGTTACTACACAGTTACACAGTTACTACACAGTTACACACAGTTACTACACAGTTACACACAATTGCACAGTTACACACAGTTACTACACAGTTACACACAATTGCACACAATTACACACAATTGCACACAGTTACATACAGTTACTACACAGTTACACACAATTGCACACAGTTACACACAGTTACTACACAGTTACACAGTTACTACACAGTTACTACAGTTACACAGTTACTACACAGTTACACACAGTTACTACACAGTTACACACAATTGCACACAGTTACACACAGTTACTACACACAGTTACACACAATTGCACACAGTTACACGCAATTGCACACAGTTACTACACAGTTACACACAGTTACTACACAGTTACACACAATTGCACACAGTTACACACAGTTACTACACATTTACACACAGTTACTACACAGTTACACACAGTTACTACACAGTTACACACAATTGCACACAGTTACACACAGTTACTACACAGTTACACACAATTGCACACAGTTACACACAATTGCACACAGTTACACACAGTTACACACAGTTACTACACATTTACACACATTTACACACAGTTACTCCACAGTTACACACAGTTACTACACATTTACACATAGTTACACACAGTTACTACACATTTACACAGTTACACACAGTTACTACACATTTACACACATTTACACACAGTTACTACACAATTACACAGTTACACACAGTTACTACACATTTACACACAGTTACACACAGTTACTACACATTTACACACAGTTACACACAGTTTCTACACATTTACACACAGTTACTACACAATTACACAGTTACACAGTTACTACACATTTACACATAGTAACACACAGTTACTACACATTTACACAGTTACTACACAATTACACAATAACACAGTTACTACACATTTACACACATTTACACACAGTTACTACACAGTTACACACAGTTACTACACATTTACACATAGTTACACACAGTTACTACACATTTACACACAGTTACACACAGTTACTACACATTTACACACAGTTACTACACAGTTACACACAGTTACTACACAGTTACACACAGTTACACACAATTGCACACAGTTACACACAGTTACTACACAGTTACACAGTTACACACAGTTACACACAGTTACTACACAGTTACACACAGTTACTACACAGTTACAGACAATTGCACACAGTTACACACAATTGCACACAGTTACACACAATTGCACACAGTTACTACACAGTTACACACAGTTACTACACAGTTACACACAGTTACACACAATTGCACATAGTTACTACACAGTTACACACAGTTACTACACAGTTACACACAGTTACACACAGTTACTACACAGTTACACACAATTGCACACAGTTACACACAGTTACTACACACAGTTACACACAATTGCACACAGTTACACACAATTGCACACAGTTACACACAGTTACACACAGTTACTACACATTTACACACATTTACACACAGTTACTCCACAGTTACACACATTTACACATAGTTACACACAGTTACTACACATTTACACAGTTACACACAGTTACTACACATTTACACACATTTACACACAGTTACTACACAATTACACAGTTACACACAGTTACTACACATTTACACACAGTTACTACACATTTACACACAGTTACACACAGTTTCTACACATTTACACACAGTTACTACACAATTACACAGTTACACACAGTTACTACACATTTACACATAGTAACACACAGTTACTACACATTTACACAGTTACTACACAATTACACAATAACACAGTTACTACACATTTACACACATTTACACACAGTTACTACACAGTTACACACAGTTACTACACATTTACACATAGTTACACACAGTTACTACACATTTACACACAGTTACTACACAGTTACACACAGTTACTACACATTTACACACAGTTACTACACAGTTACACACAGTTACTACACAGTTACACACAGTTACACACAATTGCACACAGTTACACACAGTTACTACACAGTTACACAGTTACACACAGTTACTACAGTTACTACACAGTTAAAACACACAGTTACTACACAGTTACAGACAATTGCACACAGTTACACACAATTGCACACAGTTACACACAATTGCACACAGTTACTACACAGTTACACACAGTTACTACACAGTTACACACAGTTACACACAATTGCACATAGTTACTACACAGTTACACACAGTTACTACACAGTTACACACAATTACACACAGTTACTACACAGTTACACACAATTGCACACAGTTACACACAGTTACTACACACAGTTATACACAATTGCACACAGTTACACACAATTGCACACAGTTACTACACAGTTACACACAGTTACTACACAGTTACACACAATTGCACACAGTTACACACAGTTACTACACAATTACACAGTTACACACAGTTACTACACAGTTACACACAGTTACACACAGTTACACAGTTCACACAATTACTACACAGTTACACACAGTTACTACACAGTTACACACAATTGCACGCAGTTACACACAATTACACACAGTTACACGCAATTACACACAGTTACACACAATTGCACACAGTTACACACAATTGCACACAGTTACTACACAGTTACACACAATTGCACACAGTTACACACAATTACACACAGTTACACACAATTACACACAGTTACACACAGTTTACACACAATTGCACACAGTTCACACACAATTGCACACAGTTACACACAATTACACACAGTTACTACACAGTTACACACAATTGCACACAGTTACACACAATTACAAACAATTACAGTTACACACAGTTATACAAAAATTACCACATACAATTACCACACACAATTACTACACACAATTACACACAATTACACACTGTTCACACAATTAAACACAATTACTACAGTTACACACAGTTACACACAATTACTACACACAATTACACAGTTACAAACAATTAAACAGTTACACACAGTTACACACAATTACTACACACAATTACACACAGTTACACACAGTTACACACAATTACTACACACAATTACACACAGCTACACACAATTACAAACAATTACAGTTACAATCAGTTATACAAAATTACCACACACAATTACTACATACAGTTACTACACACAATTACACACAATTACACACTGTTTCACACAATTACACACAATTACTAGTTACACACAGTTACAAACAATTGCACACAGTTACACACAGCTACACACAATTACACACACAATTACACAGTTACAAACAATTAAACAGTTACACACAATTACTACACACAATTACACACACAATTACACAGTTACAAACAATTAAACAGTTACACACTGTTACACACAGTTACACACAATTACTACATACAATTACTACACACAATTACACACGATTACACACTGTTTCACACAATTACACACAATTACTACAGTTACACACAATTACTACACACAATTACACACAGTTACACACAGCTACACACACAATTACACAGTTACAAACAATTAAACAGTTACACACTGTTACACACAGTTACACACAATTACACACAATTACACACACAATTACACAGTTACAAACAATTAAACAGTCACACACTGTTACACACAGTTACACACAATTACTACATACAGTTACTATACACAATTACTACACATAATTACACAGTTACACATAGTTACACACAATTGCACACAGTTACACACTGTTATACACAATTACACAGTTACACACAACTGCAAACTCTTACATACAACTGCACGATTACACTCAGTTACACACAGTTACACACTCTTACACACACTTACACACTGTTACACACACTTACTCACAATTACACACACTTACATATTGTTATACACAATTACACACAATTACACATACTCTCTTACACACTGTTACGCACTCTTACACACTGTTTCACACACATACTTACACACTGTTGCACACAATTGCACACAATTACACACAATTGCACACTGTAACGCCTGAAACTTGTTTTTCATTTCATTAAACACGAATCTCCTTCCTCTTAAACTGTGGAGGAGGCAGATGCATCCTGCTGTGATGAGCTGCTTCCCTTCCTGCTGTGTGTGTGTGTGTGTGTGTGTGTGTGTGTGTGTGTGTGTGTGTGTTTTATTCCTCTCACACCACAGCAGGTTGGCAACAATTAAAATGATTCCTTTATTAAAAAAAAGATGTTTTAATGTAGTGTGTGTGTGTGTGTGTGTGTATGTGTGTGTGTCAGCTATTAGTGGAGCATGGGTACGACTGCTAGTGCTGCCCCTACACCAGTGTCTGAGGGTCTCCACGGCAACACCATGATGGACAGCAGGCAGCCACTAAGCCCCGCCCCCTTTATTCACAACAGAGCCAAATCCATCATCACCAATAAAGTGGCTCCAGTCGTTATCACGTATGTAAACACACACACATACACACACACACACACACTAATCTCTTTGTAGTTAAACGCTGTTGCTGTACTCACACTGGTGTGTGACGTCACACCCAAACACACAATATTTAGTCTGTTTAATCGTTTCCTCCACACACACACACACACACACACACACACCTATCTCAGTGCTACTTTTAGCTTTCATTTCCTTTCAATTTGTTAATTTATTTGTGGTTTTGTGTGTGTGTGTGTGTGTGTGTATGTGTGTGTGTGTGTTACAGCCTTAATTGCAAACAAGAGTTTCAGATCCATGATGATGTCATCAAAACAAATTACACAGTGGGACGTATTTCTGACAACATGCCTGAACATTTTCTGGTGCAGGTACACACACACACACACACACAAACACACACACATAAACACTCAGATTTGAGAGACGAGTGTAGTGTGTGCTGTAGTGGTGTGTGTGTGTGGAGCTTTAGCACCTGTGTGCTAATTGTTTGAAGTCGTTTCCCGTCTCTGTTACTCGTCCTGTGGGGTTGTTGTTTAGCATTAGCATTAGCATTGTGTGTGTGTGTTGTGTAAAGTGGTTGTGGATTTGTTCTTGTTCTAAGTTAACACTGTTGCCATGACGACTGATTGTTCAGATGAGGTATCTGCTGCACAGCTACATGGAGATAAGAAAAACAAACACCTCGGAATGTTCACGTAACCATGGCAACAGTTAACTGACAGCAGTTAAATAGAACAGTGTTAGTTTTTATCTTCATGTGAGTGAGACAGAACAGTGCCTCAACCTTAAACACTAAAAGGATAGGACACGTACTACACACACACACACTCACACTCACACATACACACACTCACACTCTTCCTCCTCAGGGCTCCTACTTCATGGTGCTGGACGTGTTCAGTAAAGCTGATGTTCTCAACACGACTGCTACGTGCGGCGCTCCGAACTTCCGTCAGGTCAGAGGAGGAAACCCCGTGTTCGGAATGGGTCAGCCCAGCCTGGGGGGTTTCAAACAGGTCCTGTACACGCTGCAGAGCCGAGGACACGAGGTGAGACCTGACCACAGCGGCATGCTGGACACTAAACTACACTGATAATGAGGAGAACTCTGCTGTTACATTCTCTCTCTCTCTCTCTCTCTCTCTCTCTCTCTCTCTCTCTTTCTCTATCTCTCTCTCTCTTTCTGTCTCCCACTCTCTGTCTCTCTCCCTCTCTCCCCCTCTCTCCCCCTCTCTTTGTCACCCCCCTCTCTCTCTCTCCCTCTCTATCTCCCTCTCTATCCCCCCATGCCACCCACCCCCCGCAGGAGGTGGTAGTGTTGTGTCTGAGGGAGGAGCCGGTGGTGTTCCTGCACGTGGGTGAGGATTTTGTTCCCTACACTCCGAGGAAAAAGGAGAACCTTCATGAAAACTTGCAGGGTCTGAGTAAGAACATTCATGTGGAGAACCTCGAGCTCAACATCAGGAAAGAGGTAACAATACACACTCATACACACAAAAATACACACGATAATACACAGTATTACATACACTAATACACACTTATATACACACAACTAATATACACACACTTATACACACATTAATAAACACACTGATGCACACTGATACACACAACTAATACACACTGATACACACAACTAATACACACACTGTAACACTGATGCACACTATTACACACACTTATATACACACAACTAATACACACACTTATACACACACAACTAATACACACACTAATACACACACTGATACACACAACTAATACACACTGTAACACACTCTGTAACACACACTGATGCACACTATTACACACACACAACTAATACACACACTAATACACACTATTACGCACACTGTAATACACACTGTAACACAAGCACTAATACATACTAATGCACAATTTAACACACTGATGCACACTGTAATAAACACACAACTAATACACACACTGATACACACCTTGTATTACACACTGTAACACAAACACTAATACAGGTACATACTAAGGCACAATCTAACACACTGTAACGCATACTGTAATGCACACATTAATACACACTAATACACATTGTAACACAAACTTGTACTTACAGTTGTAGACGCACACTATTGTACTGATTTGTGAGTGATAAATCCCGCCTTTCAGAGTAACACAAGAATTCACACTATAACGCAACACACACTAAAACCCCACTGTAGCACACACTGTTACACACTGCAGTACAGATTATTACACACTGTCCACACTCTGTAAGGCAAAAATACACACAGTAACACACTAACACACACTTGTGTGTTTTTGTCCAGCTGCATGACTTTGCTCGGCTGAACGAAAACACCTTCTACGTCTACAACAACATTGAGCATTTTAAAGAGGAACCTCAGAGAATCATCATCACCTGTGAGGAGGAAATTCATGTCACTGAAGAGGTTTACAAGAGGCCTGTTTTCACCCAGCCGTCCTACAGGTCACTGCTGGACACACTGCGTCGTCACAACGCACACTGCAACACTACACAATACCACACAACATCAGTAAACACAACATGATTCATTAAGCAGCGATTGCCGGGGCCCAAGCACTCTTTTTGCTATGGTTGCTGGTGTTTTTGTAAACATCTGAACATTGTTTATTTATTTTAAAGTCTGTTATTTATTATTTATTTATTCTGTTATTCCCCATCAGAATGATCGTCAGCCATGTTGTATAGACTTGTTGTATAGACTGTAGTGTAATAAGTCATATTTCTAAACCGTACACATGAATGTTTTTTTTGTGGATTGTAATGGTGGTGGTGTCCTGCAGGTATCACCGCCTGCCTCTGCCAGTAGAGGGCGCACCGTTAGAGGAGCACTTTGATGCCTTTGTGAATGTGTTAAGGGTGAGCTCTGTCTACTCGTTTAAAGGGTCCAAGCACTTAGTAACCCATCAGTACATGATTATTTCTTCTATTACGGTTCTTTCTGTGTGTCTGTAGGAGACTCCATCTCTGTGTATGAAAGGGGGCGGAGCCTGTCCTCCTCCCGCCCTGCTGTTCAGCTGTCAGGTCGGTGTGGGTCGCACCAACGTGGCCATGATCCTGGGGACTCTGGTGATGGAAAGAGTGAAGGGAGATACACAACCTTCACCGTCTACACACACACCGTAAGATCCTGCAGTAATAAGATTAGCTCTTTATAATAAATAAATAATCCTAGCGTTTTTATGCGACCAGCAGAATAAATGAAAACTGTAATTAAAATAGTTACTTAGCAGCGTTTGTGTGAAGCAATGTGTTTCTCTAATGTTTAAACACACTGACTGGTGAGATCTACTGATATTTACATAGTGTACGGTATAATTCCTGCAGGTTCAGGATTTCTAAAGGTCATGAGGAAATAATGTTAGTAGTAATAATAATAATAATAATCATTTTTGTTTGTTGTCTGTTGCAGTGATGAGAAAGAATTGAACACTGAGGTGAAAGTTCACTTCCGGGTCATTGAGGCGCTCATCAGAAAGCTGCCTGAAGGTCAACAAATTGTAGATGAGGTCAGTGTAACAGTGTAGTGTGTAGAGTTCTGTGTAACAGTGTAGTGTGTAGAGTTCTGTGTAACTGTGTAGTGTGTAGAGTTCTGTGTAACTGTGTAGTGTGTAGAGTTCTGTGTTACAGTGTAGTGTGTAGAGTTCTGTGTAACTGTGTAGTGTGTAGAGTTCTGTGTTACAGTGTAGTGTGTAGAGTTCTGTGTAACTGTGTAGTGTGTAGAGTTCTGTGTAACTGTGTAGTGTGTAGAGTTCTGTGTTACAGTGTAGTGTGTAGAGTTCTGTGTTACAGTGTAGTGTGTAGAGTTCTGTGTAACTGTGTAGTGTGTAGAGTTCTGTGTAACTAGTGTAGTGTGTAGAGTTCTGTGTAACGTGTAGTGTGTAGAGTTCTGTGTAACTGTGTAGTGTGTAGAGTTCTGTGTAACTGTGTAGTGTGTAGAGTTCTGTGTAACTGTAGTGTGTAGAGTTCTGTGTAACTGTGTAGTGTGTAGAGTTCTGTGTAACGTGTAGTGTGTAGAGTTCTGTGTAACTGTGTAGTGTGTAGAGTTCTGTGTAACATGTAGTGTGTAGAGTTCTGTGTAACTGTAGAGTTCTGTGTAACTGTAGTGTGTAGATGTTACTGTGTAGTGTGTAGAGTTCTGTGTAACGTGTAGTGTGTAGAGTTCTGTGTAACGTGTAGTGTGTAGAGTTCTGTGTTACAGTGTAGTGTGTAGAGTTCTGTGTTACTAGTGTAGTGTGTAGAGTTCTGTGTAACTGTGTAGTGTGTAGAGTTCTGTGTTACAGTGTAGTGTGTAGAGTTCTGTGTAACTGTGTAGTGTGTGTAGAGTTCTGTGTAACTGTGTAGTGTGTAGAGTTCTGTGTAATGTAGTGTGTAGAGTTCTGTGTAACTGTAGTGTGTAGAGTTCTGTGTAACTAGTAGTAGTTCTGTGTAACGTGTAGTGTGTAGAGTTCTGTGTAAGTGTGTAGAGTTCTGTGTTACAGTGTAGTGTGTAGAGTTCTGTGTTACTGTGTAGTGTGTAGAGTTCTGTGTTACAGTGTAGTGTGTAGAGTTCTGTGTTACAGTGTAGTGTGTAGAGTTCTGTGTAACTGTGTAGTGTGTAGAGTTCTGTGTAACTGTGTAGTGTGTAGAGTTCTGTGTTACAGTGTAGTGTGTAGAGTTCTGTGTAACTGTAGTGTGTAGAGTTCTGTGTAACTGTAGAGTTCTGTGTAACTGTGTAGTGTGTAGAGTTCTGTGTACGTGTAGTGTGTAGAGTTCTGTGTAACTGTGTAGAGTTCTGTGTAACTGTGTGGGAGTTCTGTGTAACGTGTAGTGTGTAGAGTTCTGTGTTACTGTTTTAGAGTTCTGTGTAACTGTAGTGTGTAGAGTTCTGTGTAACGTGAGTGTGTAGAGTTTGGTTCGTGTATGTGTAGAGTTCTGTGTAACTTAGTGTGTAGAGTTCTGTGTTACTGTAGAGTTCTGTGTTACTGTAGTGTGTAGAGTTCTGTGTAACTGTAGAGTTCTGTGTAACGTGTAGTGTGTAGAGTTCTGTGTTACTGTGTAGAGTTCTGTGTTACGTGTAGTGTGTAGAGTTCTGTGAACTGTGTAGTGTGTAGAGTTCTGTGTAACTGTAGTGTGTAGAGTTCTGTGTAACTTAGAGTTCTGTGTAACTGTAGTGTGTAGAGTTCTGTGTAACTGTGTAGAGTTCTGTGTAACGTAGTGTGTAGAGTTCTGTGTAACTGTAGTGTGTAGAGTTCTGTGTACGTGTAGTGTGTAGAGTTCTGTGTAACTATGTAGTGTGTAGAGTTCTGTGTAACTGTTTTAGAGTTCTGTGTTACGTGTAGTGTGTAGAGTTCTGTGAACTGTGTAGTGTGTAGAGTTCTGTGTAACTGTAGTGTGTAGAGTTCTGTGTTACGTGTAGTGTGTAAGTTTGTGTAAGTGTATGTGTAGAGTTCTGTGTAACTGTGTAGTGTGTAGAGTTCTGTGTAACTGTGTAGTGTGTAGAGTTCTGTGTTACGTGTAGTGTGTAGAGTTCTGTGTAACTTGTAGTGTGTAGAGTTCTGTGTTACAGTGTAGTGTGTGAGTTCTGTGTTACAGTGTAGTGTGTAGAGTTCTGTGTAACTGTAGTGTGTAGAGTTCTGTGTAACTGTAGAGTTCTGTGTAACTGTAGTGTGTAGAGTTCTGTGTAACTGTAGAGTTCTGTGTAACGTGTAGTGTGTAGAGTTCTGTGTAACTGTGTAGAGTTCTGTGTACGTGTAGTGTGTAGAGTTCTGTGAAACTGTGTAGTGTGTAGAGTTCTGTGTAACTGTAGTGTGTAGAGTTCTGTGTAACTGTGTAGAGTTTGTGTAACTGTGTAGTGTGTAGAGTTCTGTGTAACTGTGTAGAGTTCTGTGTAACGTGTAGTGTGTAGAGTTCTGTGTAACGTGTAGTGTGTAGAGTTCTGTGTACGTGTAGTGTGTAGAGTTCTGTGTAACTTGTAGTGTGTAGAGTTCTGTGTAAGTGTAGTGTTAGAGTTCTGTGTTACAGTGTAGTGTGTAGAGTTCTGTGTAACGTGTAGTGTGTAGAGTTCTGTGTAACGTGTAGTGTGTAGAGTTCTGTGTTACTGTGTAGAGTTCTGTGTACGTGTAGTGTGTAGAGTTCTGTGAACTGTGTAGTGTGTAGAGTTCTGTGTAACGTGTAGTGTGTAGAGTTCTGTGTTACGTGTAGTGTGTAGAGTTCTGTGTAACTGTGTAGTGTGTAGAGTTCTGTGTTACAGTGTAGTGTGTGAGTTCTGTGTTACGTGTAGTGTGTAGAGTTCTGTGTAACTGTAGTGTGTAGAGTTCTGTGTAACAGTGTAGTGTGTAGAGTTCTGTGTAACTGTGAGTGTGTAAAGTTTGTGTAACGTGTAATGTGTAGAGTTCTGTGTACGTGTAGTGTGTAGAGTTCTGTGAAACTGTAGTGTGTAGAGTTCTGTGTAACTGTAGTGTGTAGAGTTCTGTGTAACTGTAGAGTTCTGTGTAACGTGTAGTGTGTAGAGTTCTGTGTAACTGTGTAGAGTTCTGTGTAACTGTGTAGTGTGTAGAGTTCTGTGTAACTGTGTAGTGTGTAGAGTTCTGTGTAACTGTAGTGTGTAGAGTTCTGTGTAACTTGTAGTGTGTAATTTGTGTTAAGTGTATGTGTAGAGTTCTGTGTTACGTGTAGTGTGTAGAGTTCTGGTACGTGTAGTGTGTAGAGTTCTGTGTAACTGTGTAGTGTGTAGAGTTCTGTGTAACTGTAGTGTGTAGAGTTCTGTGTAACGTGTAGTGTGTAGAGTTCTGTGTTACGTGTAGTGTGTAGAGTTCTGTGTAACGTGTAGTGTGTAGAGTTCTGTGTAACTGTGTAGTGTGTAGAGTTCTGTGTTACAGTGTAGTGTGTAGAGTTCTGTGTAACTGTAGTGTGTAGAGTTCTGTGTAACTGTAGAGTTCTGTGTAACTGTAGTGTGTAGAGTTCTGTGTAACTGTAGAGTTCTGTGTAACAGTGTAGTGTGTAGAGTTCTGTGTTACTGTTTTAGAGTTCTGTGTAACAGTGTAGTTGTGTAGAGTTCTGTGTAACTGTAGTGTGTAGAGTTCTGTGTAACTGTAGAGTTCTGTGTAACTGTAGTGTGTAGAGTTCTGTGTAACTGTAGAGTTCTGTGTAACGTGTAGTGTGTAGAGTTCTGTGAACTGTGTGGGAGTTCTGTGTAACTGTAGTGTGTAGAGTTCTGTGTAACTGTGTAGTTGTGTAAGTTTGTGTAACTGTATGTGTAGAGTTCTGTGTAACTGTGTAAGAGTTCTGTGTAACGTGTAGTGTGTAGAGTTCTGTGTAACTGGTGTAGAGTTCTGTGTAACTTGTAGTGTGTAGAGTTCTGTGTAACGTGTAGTGTGTAGAGTTCTGTGTTACAGTGTAGTGTGTAGAGTTCTGTGTAACTGTAGTGTGTAGAGTTCTGTGTAACGTGTAGTGTGTAGAGTTCTGTGTTACAGTGTAGTGTGTAGAGTTCTGTGTTACGTGTAGTGTGTAGAGTTCTGTGTAACTGTGTAGTGTGTAGAGTTCTGTGTTACGTGTAGTGTGTAGAGTTCTGTGTTACAGTGTAGTGTGTAGAGTTCTGTGTAACTGTGTAGTGTGTAGAGTTCTGTGTTACAGTGTAGTGTGTAGAGTTCTGTGTTACAGTGTAGTGTGTAGAGTTCTGTGTAACTGTAGTGTGTAGAGTTCTGTGTTACAGTGTAGTGTGTAGAGTTCTGTGTAACTGTGAGTGTGTAAGTTTGTGTACTGTGTATGTGTAGAGTTCTGTGTTACGTGTAGTGTGTAGAGTTCTGTGTACGTGTAGTGTGTAGAGTTCTGTGTAACTGTAGTGTGTAGAGTTCTGTGTAACGTGTAGTGTGTAAGTTTGTGTAACGTGTATGTGTAGAGTTCTGTGTAACTGTGTAGTGTGTAGAGTTCTGTGTAACGTGTAGTGTGTAGAGTTCTGTGTAACTGTGTAGTGTGTAGAGTTCTGTGTAACTTGTAGTGTGTAGAGTTCTGTGTTACAGTGTAGTGTGTAGAGTTCTGTGTTACAGTGTAGTGTGTAGAGTTCTGTGTAACTGTGTAGTGTGTAGTTCTGTGTAACTGTGTAGTGTGTAGAGTTCTGTGTTACTATGTGTAGAGTTCTGTGTAACGTGTAGTGTGTAGAGTTCTGTGTAACTGTGTAGTGTGTAGAGTTCTGTGTAACTGTGTAGAGTTCTGTGTAACTGTAGTGTGTAGAGTTCTGTGTAACTGTAGTAGAGTTCTGTGTTACTGTAGTGTGTAGAGTTCTGTGTAACTGTTTTAGAGTTCTGTGTAACGTGTAGTGTGTAGAGTTCTGTGTAACTGTTTTAGAGTTCTGTGTTACAGTGTAGTGTGTAGAGTTCTGTGTAACGTGTAGTGTGTAGAGTTCTGTGTTACGTTTTAGTTGTGTAGAGTTCTGTGTAACTGTGTAGTGTGTAGAGTTCTGTGTAACTTTTTTGTAGTGTGTAGAGTTCTGTGTTACGTGTAGTGTGTAGAGTTCTGTGTAACGTGTAGTGTGTAGAGTTCTGTGTAACTGTGTAGTGTGTAGAGTTCTGTGTTACAGTGTAGTGTGTAGAGTTCTGTGTTACAGTGTAGTGTGTAGAGTTCTGTGTAACTGTGTAGTGTGTAGAGTTCTGTGTAACTGTGTAGTGTGTAGAGTTCTGTGTTACAGTGTAGTGTGTAGAGTTCTGTGTAACGTGTAGTGTGTAGAGTTCTGTGTAACGTGTAGTGTGTAGAGTTCTGTGTACAGTGTAGTGTGTAGAGTTCTGTGTTACTGTAGTGTGTAGAGTTCTGTGTAACTGTGTTTAGTGTGTAGAGTTCTGTGTAACTGTGGGAGTTCTGTGTAACTGTAGTGTGTAGAGTTCTGTGTAACTGTGTAGAGTTCTGTGTAACTGTGTAGTTTGTGTAGAGTTCTGTGAACGTGTAGTGTGTAGAGTTCTGTGTAACTGTGTAGAGTTCTGTGTAACTGTGTGGGAGTTCTGTGTAACTGTGTAGTGTGTAGAGTTCTGTGTAACTGTGTAGAGTTCTGTGTAACTGTGTGGGAGTTCTGTGAACTGTGTAGTGTGTAGAGTTCTGTGTAACTGTGTAGTAGATTCTGTGTAACTTTGTGTAGAGTTCTGTGTAACGTGTAGTGTGTAGAGTTCTGTGTTACTAGTGTAGAGTTCTGGTAACGTGTAGTGTGTAGAGTTCTGTGTTACGTGTAGTGTGTAGAGTTCTGTGTTACGTGTAGTGTGTAGAGTTCTGTGTAACTGTAGTGTGTAGAGTTCTGTGTAACTGTGTAGTGTGTAGAGTTCTGTGTAACGTGTAGTGTGTAGAGTTCTGTGTTACGTGTAGTGTGTAGAGTTCTGTGTAACTGTGTAGTGTGTAGAGTTCTGTGTTACAGTGTAGTGTGTAGAGTTCTGTGTTACTGTAGTGTGTAGAGTTCTGTGTAACTGTGAGTGTGTAGAGTTTGGTTCTGTGTATGTAGAGTTCTGTGTAACAGTGTAGTGTGTAGAGTTTGTGTAACTGTGTGGGAGTTCTGTGTTACGTGTAGTGTGTAGAGTTCTGTGTAACGTGTAGTGTGTAGAGTTCTGTGTAACTGTAGTGTGTAGAGTTCTGTGTAACGTGTAGATTTGTGTAAGTTTGTGTAACTGTGTATGTGTAGAGTTCTGTGTACGTGTAGTGTGTAGAGTTCTGTGTAACGTGTAGTGTGTAGAGTTCTGTGTAACTGTGTAGTGTGTAGAGTTCTGTGTAACTTGTAGTGTGTAGAGTTCTGTGTTACAGTGTAGTGTGTAGAGTTCTGTGTTACGTGTAGTGTGTAGAGTTCTGTGTAACGTGTAGTGTGTAGAGTTCTGTGTAACTGTGTAGTGTGTAGAGTTCTGTGTAACGTGTAGTGTGTAGAGTTCTGTGTTACAGTGTAGTGTGTAGAGTTCTGTGTTACGTGTAGTGTGTAAGTTTGTGTTACGTGTAGTGTGTAGAGTTCTGTGTTACGTGTAGTGTGTAGAGTTCTGTGTAACTGTGTAGTGTGTAGAGTTCTGTGTTACGTGTAGTGTGTAGAGTTCTGTGTTACAGTGTAGTGTGTAGAGTTTGTGTTACGTGTAGTGTGTAGAGTTCTGTGTACGTGTAGTGTGTAGAGTTCTGTGTTACGTGTAGTGTGTAGAGTTCTGTGTAACTGTGAGTGTGTAAGTTCTGTGTTACGTGTATGTGTAGAGTTCTGTGTAACTAGTGTAGAGTTTGTGTAACGTGTAGTGTGTAGAGTTCTGTGTTACAGTGTAGTGTGTAGAGTTCTGTGTAACTGTTTTAGAGTTCTGTGTAACGTGTAGTGTGTAGAGTTCTGTGTACGTGTAGTGTGTAGAGTTCTGTGTACGTGTAGTGTGTAGAGTTCTGTGTTACAGTGTAGTGTGTAGAGTTCTGTGTAACGTGTAGTGTGTAGAGTTCTGTGTAACGTGTAGTGTGTAGAGTTCTGTGTACGTGTAGTGTGTAGAGTTCTGTGTACGTGTAGTGTGTAGAGTTCTGTGTAGTGTTTTAGAGTTCTGTGTTACAGTGTAGTGTGTAGAGTTCTGTGTAACTGTGTAGTGTGTAGAGTTCTGTGTTACAGTGTAGTGTGTAGAGTTCTGTGTTACAGTGTAGTGTGTAGAGTTCTGTGTAACCGTGTAGTGTGTAGAGTTCTGTGTTACAGTGTAGTGTGTAGAGTTCTGTGTAACCGTGCAGTGTGTAGAGTTCTGTGGCGTTACGCTGCAATGATTAGAACATTGTGTAAATGCAGAGACAGTGTTTTATAACTCAGGGGAACACCCAGAAAAAAAGTGTTTATTATACTTGTTGTTGTTGTTGTTGTTGTTGTTGTTTGTGTGTTCAGGTGGATCGAGCTGTAACTCTTTGCTCTGAAATGCACAACATTAAAGACGCTATTAATGAGAACAAGAAGAAACTGGAGGCCATCGCAGAGGATCACCAAACTCAGGTCAGATAACCCTCACCCCTAAACCCTCACCCTTAAACCCACACCCCTAAGTTAAACACTAAAGGAAAGTGTGTGTGTGTGTGTGTGTGTGTGTGTGTGTGTGTGTGTGTGTGTGTGTTTAGGGAAACAGTACAAAACTGTACTTCCGACAGAGACTGATTCAGAGTTTGGAACTTTATTTCTACCTGATCCTCTTCAACGCCTACCTGCATGAACTGGTACACACACACACACACACACACACACACACATGTCTCCTACATTTGTCACTGTCTGTTTTTGTTTGTCTTTCTCTCTCGGTCTCTATCATTTCATGTTCATTACTCTCAATCACGTTCCTCCATTAGTGTCTTTTTGTTTGTCTCTGTCCGTCTCCATGGCGACGCCGCAGTATCCACTTGCTTTCTCTCGGAGTTTCAGCCAGTGGCTATGTGCTAATGCCTGGGTGTACCGCCTCCTGTCCTGCCTCAACCAATCAGAGCTCAGGGCATCTGCTGACCTCATCTCTAAAGGAGCTAGAGTCCTGGTGAGGGACCACACACACACACCCACACAGACAAACACACACACAATTAAAACACATCAATATTAGAGACATTATCTGAGGGTCAAAACTAAACGACTAAACACCAGATGTCGAACATTTCTACTGACAGACTACATTTAGGGTGAAGTCATAAATATTCATGAATATTTATGAGTATGTTATATTATTACGTGGCGTGTGTGTGTGTGTATTGTGATTGTGTGTGTGTTTTTGTCTGCAGGTGTCTGATGAGTTCTTGGCTCCAGATGTTCTCCTCACTGTAAAGGAAATGAAGGTGGCGAATTTCAGACGAGTGTCGAAAATGCCCATCTACGGAATGGCCCAACCTACGGCCGAGGTAACCCTGCGTCAGCACGGTAGGGGCGGAGCCTAACTGATCATCAGGCCTGATATTGTTGCGTCGATTAGCAGATAAGATTATAGGGGGCGTGGCCACGCTGGATCATCAGTAGGTCACATGATCATAGCATGTCTGTATTCTGTTCCTGTGTGAGGAAATCAATTGACTTGACTACATCTTTCTCTGGACATTCTTACGTTACATCATAGTAACGCTAACATTCATGACTGATGTCCAGGTGGGAGTGTGACCATTTGGTCCACCATATTTGTTTCTCTGACCAGAATGTTGGTATAGTCTCTCTACACAAGATCTAGTAGATCTCTCCCATCTCCTGGACACACAGGAGCACGATGATTATAATGCCCCGCACCTCTGTTTTCTGTCAGGCGGTGGGCGTGGTCTTGTCTTACCTGACGGATGAGAAGAGGCGGTACTCGGCGGTGCTGTGGGTGTGTGTGCAGGATGAGCCGGTGCTGGAGTGCAACGGTCAGATCTTCTGCCCCCGAGAGCCGACGTGTCCTGAACAACACATTTCACTGTACGGCACACCAGCTGAGGAGATCGAGGTACAGCTCCTCGTGAACACTCGGGCATCTCTGCTGCTGCTGGTTTTTGTGTTAACTGGTGAGAGTGTGTGTGTGTGTGTGTGTATGTGTGTGTGTGTGTAGGAGCTGGAGTGCTCCCTGAAGCAGGAGGTGTTAGGTTCTCAGAAGTGGCTGGAGGTGACTCTGGAGAAGGAAAAGCAGATGAAGATGTTTAAGAGCTGCAGGACTCTACAGGAGATCTTCAGCACACACAAACAGACTCACCAAGGCTTGCAATACACACGCATCCCTCTGCCTGAGTGTGCAGCACCTAGGGAGGAGGTATACACACACACACACACACACACACACACACACGATGCTTCACACAGCCCTGAAGTGTTAGAGGAATGAGGGTTAACATGGTGGTTTGACTTCTTCTGACCTCTAGTGGTGAGCTGCGCTATCTCTAACCTGTGTGTGTGTTTCAGGACTTTGACAGACTGCTGGACGCGATGAAGGGTGTGTTAGCTGAAGATTCTCGTGCTGCGTTTGTGTTTAATTGTTCAAACGGCTGCAGCAGGAGCACCACAGCCATGACCATCGCCACACTCACACTCTGGCACTTTAACGTACGCTCATTAACACCAATAACACACACCTGGCGATCCTTATCATTTTATAATTAATCAATTATCAATTCATGTTTTAAATTTTTTTTTTCTTATTCCACATTTAACACAATGCATTTATTTCACCAAGTTTTGATTTTTTTTTATTAATTTGCATATTTAAATTTCTTCTATAGTTGTTTAACTATTTTAATTATTATTTTTATTATTAATATTATTGTTATTATATTATTTTTGTAGTCATTATGTAACGATGTTATATTTTAGTAAAAATATTTTTTTTTAATATTGTCTGTTTTTCTATACAGATTTTTTTAGATATTTATATTTAATTTTTATATTTATTTTATTTAAAAAATACTTTTTTCCTTTTTAGAGAGTAAATAAATGGTTAATTGTGTAAGCTGAGTGAGGTTCATTGTTAATGTAGAGAGTTAATATCGCTGTGTGTGTGTGTGTGTGTGTGTGTGTGTGTGTGTGTGTGTGTATGTGTGTGTGTACAGGGGTTCCCTGACTTTGGGGAGGAGGAGATTGTCAGTGTTCCTGATGCTAAATACACCAAGGGGGAGTTTGAGGTAATGCTCAGTGATGATTGTTAATTTCCTGTTCATTTTCATTTCATTTAGAAATCTGAATAACTAAAGTGTGTGTGTGTGTGTGTGTGTGTGTGTAGGTGGTGATGCGTTTGATCAGACTCCTCCCTGATGGTCACAGGATGAAGAGAGAGGTTGATATTGCTCTGGATTCAGTGAGTGAGACGATGACACCTATGCACCATCACCTGCGGGAGATCATCATCTGCACATACAGACAGGTGGGAGACCACGCCCACACACTGTAACTAACACACACACACACACAGGTAGAGGGTGCTGTGACCATGCACAAACAATGTAACACACACAGGCAGGGGGCACTGTGACCACGCCCAAGCACTGTAACACACACGCACACAGGTAGGGGGAGCTGTGACCACGCCTAAGTGCTGTAACACACACACACACACATACACACACACAGGTAGGGGGCAATGTGATCACACCCAGACAATGTAACACACACACAAGTAGGGGGCTTCAGAACCTCCAGGGGCGTGACCAGACCGTGGGAGGGGTGAGAGTGATCCTGCACAATGGCAGAGGCTCTGCATACGAAGCGGGTATGGAAGATGTCCTGGACAGAGGGGAGGGAGACCCCCATCATCCTCTCAGCTGTCCTCACTATGCACTGTAGGGTCCTGCGTCCCGAACCACACGGTGATGCAGCTGGCCAGGATGCTCTCCACAGTTCCTCTGTAGAAGGTGGTAAGGATTGGTGATGGGAGGCTGGCTCTCTTCAGCCTCCTCAGGAAGTGAAGACATTGTTGTGCTTTCTTCACAGTGGAGCTGGTGTTGGTAGTCCAGGAGCTTCAGTTCCTGAAGTCTACGACAACCTCCATTGTTTTGTCTACATTAGGAGGCAGGTTGTTGTGACCCCAGTTCACCAGGTGTTCCATCACCTCTCTGTATGATGTTTCGTTCTCATTGCTGATGAGACCTACTACTGTTGTGTGATCAGAAGACATGTTGAGGAGGTTGGATTCTGACTTTGCCGTGCAGTCGTGGGTGAGCAACATGAACTGCAGTGGGCTGAGCGCGCAGACTTGGGGGACACCTGTGCTCAGTGTGATGGTGCCTGGTGTTCTACTGACCGTGGTCACTCTGTCAGGAAGTCTAGAATCCAGTTGCAGAGTGGAGTGTTGGGTCCCAGTAGAGCGAGGTTCCTCACCAGTTGCTGGAGGATTACTGTATTGAATATTGAGCTGAAATCAACAAACAGCATTCAACTTTCAGATACATTCAAGTGTAACACACACACACACACACACACACACACACTTGTACATACACACACACACACAGGTATAGGGCACCTTTGCACCAAACAAGGAATAAAGTGTCTCTGCAATGCTGCTGTTTACCTGAAGGTGGCAACATTGTCACATTTCACACTGTTACCCAGAGAGAAAGAGAGAGAGAGAGAGAGAAAGACGGAGAGAGAGAGAGAGTGAGACAGACAGAGAGAGAGAGAGAGGGAGAAAGAGAGAGACAGACAGACAGAGGGGGGCAGAGAGAGAGAGTGAGACAGTCAGAAAGAGAGAGAGAGAGGGAGAAAGACAGAGAGAGAGACAGACAGAGAGAGGGGGGCAGAGAGAGAGAGTGAGACAGACAGAAAGAGAGAGAGACGGAGAGAGAGAGAGGGAGAAAGACAGAGAGAGAGACAGACAGAGGGGGTGGGGGCAGAGAGAGAGTGAGACAGACAGAAAGAGAGAGAGACGGAGAGAGAGAGAGGGAGAAAGACAGAGAGAGAGACAGACAGAGGGGGCGGGGGCAGAGAGAGAGTGAGACAGACAGAAAGAGAGAGAGACGGAGAGAGAGAGAGGGAGAAAGACAGAGAGAGAGACAGACAGAGGGGGCGGGGGCAGAGAGAGAGTGAGACAGACAGAAAGAGAGAGAGACGGAGAGAGAGAGAGGGAGAAAGACAGAGAGAGAGACAGACAGAGGGGGCGGGGGCAGAGAGAGAGTGAGACAGACAGAAAGAGAGAGAGACGGAGAGAGAGAGAGGGAGAAAGACAGAGAGAGAGACAGACAGAGGGGGCGGGGCAGAGAGAGAGAGTTGTAAACAGTGATATAATGATTTTCTTGTGTGGAAATTGTATGATGTAAGGTGACCTTTGACCTTCAGCAGTGGACATGAGTGAAGGTTTTAGAGATGATATTTTCACCTGTTTCAGTCAGAGCTGTGTAAGTGTGTGATGTCAGAAGTCTACATGTGAGAGGTTTGTGGTGTAACTGCAGTAATGACCAGCAGAGGAACTGAGTAGACCCTGGAGTGGGTCCAGACAGGGTCAGGGTTAAACAGATGAAAGTTTTTCCTCAACAGCTTCCTCCATGTTTGCAGAATAGTTTCAGATCAGACCGGGTCAGTACCATAAAGATGGTGCTGCCATCCAGACCTGATGACGAGATCTACCAGTAGTTTATTAGTTTAATCATCAATCAGTGATGTATATCTTACACACACTTTACATCGGTGACTTTGGGGGCGGGGCTACAGATCAGTTTTATTTTAAATGTGATCTGTAGAACCGTATTGATGATCAGATTGGTGGTTGTCATGGTAACGCTGTGTTATCCTCTGACAGTTCAGTGAGGGAATGAGGATAAATTGAGGCTCTGAGGCTGAAATGTCATTGATACGACAGGAGTGAGTTCAGGAGCAGTTAGATCCGCTTAGAGGATTCTTCTCATTTGCATACTAATGAATATTCATGTTCACATCAACTGAATAATTCAGCAGTTACAGTGCTGGAGTTAAATGTAGTATAATTCCTGGAAATGATTACACTGTTGTAGTTGTGTGGGTGGTACATCCTGTCTGGTGTGTGTGTGTGTATGTGTATGTGTGTGGGGGGGGGCAGTTTAGAGAGAAGAAAGGTAGACATCAGCAGGAGAGTGAAAGAGATGAAGGGAGAAACCACAGAACATCTGCCAGAAAGGGTCTGGAGCCAGAGGTGTGTGTGTGTGTGTGTGTGTGTGTGTGTGTGTGAGAGAGAGAGAGAGAGAGAGAGAGAGAGAGGAGTGGGCAGCTGATTTCCAGACTTGAGGACTCCACAAACCACCCAAACAAACCCGGAAAGAAAGAGACAGAGGTGAGAAATGGCGAGAGAGAAAGAGATGGAGAGAGATGGAGAGGGAGATGGACAGAGAAAGAGAGAGATGGAAAGATGAAGAGAGATAGAAAGATAGAAAGATGGGGAGAGAGAGAGAGAGAGAGAGATGGAAAGATAGAGAGAGAAAGAGACACAGAGAGAGATGGAAGATGGAAAGAGAGAGAGAGGTAGAGAGAGAGAGAGAGAGGGGTGAGAAATGGCGAGAGAGAAAGAGATGGACAGAGATGGAGAGAGAGATGGACAGAGATGGAGAGAGAGAGGAACAGAGATGGAAAGATGAGAGAGAGAGAGAGATGGAAAAATGGAGAGAGAGAGGGAGAGAGATGGAAAGATGGAGAGAGAGAGGGAGAGAGATGGAAAGATGGAGAGAGAGAAAGGAAGCAGAGGGAATGATGTTTTTTAGGTTTATATTGTTAGTGTTAATCGTAGCTCTGTGTGTGATGAGTCTCTGTAGTGAGGTGTTTTATAGAAAAAATTTCTTATTAAAAAGTGTTGTGGAAACTCTGGCATGTCTCCAGCCTGTAAAAAGTGAAAGGTTCTGAAGGTTCTGGACAACAGGAGGGAAAATGTAATGATTTACAGATGAGCTGAATTCTGGATATGGAATAATATTTACTCTGAAACTCATAAAACCCAGAAGAACAGTCTCAGTGTCTCAGGTACAAAACCATCAGAACACCTCGCCAACCAATCAGCACTCACCTGAACACCACCAGCTCCATGAGCTTCTCTGAGGAACACAGGCAAGAGCTTTAGAGTCAGCCATCTTTACCCATAATCCCTATAATCGTTATAAACACTGAGAGTGGGATTATAAATCATTATAAACACTGAGAGTGGGATTATAAATCATTATAAACACTGAGAGTGGGATTATAAATCATTATAAACACTGAGAGTGGGATTATAAATCATTATAAACACAGAGAGCGGGATTATAAATCATTATAAACACAGAGAGCGGGATTATAAATCATTATAAACACTGAGAGTGGGATTATAAATCATTATAAACACTGAGAGTGGATTATAAATCATTATAAACACTGAGAGCGGGATTATAAATCATTATAAACACAGAGAGCGGGATTATAAATCATTATAAACACAGAGAGCGGGATTATAAATCATTATAAACACAGAGAGTGGGATTATAAATCATTATAAACACAGAGAGCGGTATTATAAATCATTATAAACACAGAGAGTGGGATTATAAATCATTATAAACACAGAGAGTGGGATTATAAATCATTATAAACACTGAGAGTGGGATTATAAATCATCATAAACACTGAGAGTGGGATTATAAATCATCATAAACACTGAGAGAGGGATTATAAATCATTATAAACACTGAGAGTGGGATTATAAATCATTATAAACACAGAGAGCGGTATTATAAATCATTATAAACACTGAGAGTGGGATTATAAATCATTATAAACACTGAGAGTGGGATTATAAATCATCATAAACACTGAGAGAGGGATTATAAATCATCATAAACACTGAGAGTGGGATTATAAATCATCATAAACACTGAGAGTGGGATTATAAATCATTATAAACACTGAGAGTGGGATTATAAATCATTATAAACACTGAGAGTGGGATTATAAATCATTATAAACACTGAGAGTGGGATTATAAATCATTATAAACACTGAGAGTGGGATTATAAATCATTATAAACACTGAGAGTGGGATTATAAATCATTATAAACACTGAGAGTGGGATTATAAATCATTATAAACACTGAGAGAGGGATTATAAATCATTATAAACACAGAGAGTGGGATTCTAAATCATTATAAACACTGAGAGAGGGATTATAAATCATTATAAACACTGAGAGTGGGATTATAAATCATTATAAACACTGAGAGTGGGATTATAAATCATCATAAACACTGAGAGAGGGATTATAAATCATCATAAACACTGAGAGTGGGATTATAAATCATTATAAACACTGAGAGTGGGATTATAAATCATTATAAACACTGAGAGTGGGATTATAAATCATTATAAACACTGAGAGTGGGATTATAAATCATTATAAACACTGAGAGTGGGATTATAAATCATTATAAACACTGAGAGTGGGATTATAAATCATCATAAACACTGAGAGTGGGATTATAAATCATCATAAACACTGAGAGTGGGATTATAAATCATCATAAACACTGAGAGAGGGATTATAAATCATCATAAACACTGAGAGTGGGATTATAAATCATTATAAACACTGAGAGTGGGATTATAAATCATTATAAACACTGAGAGTGGGATTATAAATCATTATAAACACTGAGAGTGGGATTATAAATCATTATAAACACTGAGAGTGGGATTATAAATCATTATAAACACTGAGAGTGGGATTATAAATCATTATAAACACTGAGAGTGGGATTATAAATCATTATAAACACTGAGAGTGGGATTATAAATCATTATAAACACTGAGAGTGGGATTATAAATCATTATAAACACTGAGAGTGGGATTATAAATCATTATAAACACTGAGAGTGGGATTATAAATCATTATAAACACTGAGAGTGGGATTATAAATCATTATAAACACTGAGAGTGGGATTATAAATCATTATAAACACTGAGAGTGGGATTATAAATCATTATAAACACTGAGAGTGGGATTATAAATCATTATAAACACTGAGAGTGGGATTATAAATCATTATAAACACTGAGAGTGGGATTATAAATCATTATAAACACTGAGAGTGGGATTATAAATCATTAGATTTATAGATATGTGGACTGTATGATCAAGTCTTAAGGACTGAAGGAGCAACTCTGCACCTGATTAAGAGCTTGTGTGTATATATTTATATATGTGTGTGTGTGTGTGTGTGTGTGTGTGTGTGTTAGTGGAATGTGAGTCTGATTGGATCTTTGTCTGTTTGTTCTTCAGCGTTTTCAGACCATCATCTTCAGTGTGTACATCAGTCTCAGTGTGTCCTTTGATCAAAGGCTGACTCCAATGAAATGCAGATACATGTGTGTGTGTGTGTGTGTGTGTGTGTGTGTGTGTGTGTGTTTTCAGCATTGTTTACTTTATGAGGACCAGACACACAGTGTACAGAAACGCTCATCTGTGGTCTGTGAGAATTTTAACGGTAAACCTAAAGGAACACATGAGTCTGGAGATACACTACAGGTAGCTGTATTAGCAGTTAATTAGCATTTAGCATAGCATTTAGCATAGGAGCTCATCATCCCTTTAAGGCAGAAAGTCATTTTCACCTCGGTGTTTGAGCTTTTTTGTTAGCAGTGTCTACGTCAGAGCAGTGAAGTGTAGAGTCTGTTATACATTTAACAAGTAAACATGCTGATCGATCTAAAACGTGTGTGTGTGTGTGTGTGTGTGTGTGTGTGTGTGTGCACACGTGTGTGTGTGTGCTCTCTCATAACTCTTTTAATCTATGCAGCACTGCTGTGTTTACTCTCTGTTGCTGTGAACAGCCATGTTGATTTGACGTCACTTGCTGAACTCAGGGTTGAAGAATCGTCCTGAATTTCTGAGTAGGAATTCCCGAGCCGAATGACGTTTTCTTACGTTTTTCCTAGTTGGAGCTCAGAAATTTCAATTTGGATAAATATTCAAATTGATTCAAAGTGTGGTACAGGACAAGCCACCTGTCTCTCTCTCATTCTATCTCTCAGCCTGTCTCTCTTTCATCCTGTCTCTCTCTCAGCCTGTCTTGCTCTCATTCTCTCTCAGCCTGTCTCTCTTTCAGCCTGTCTTGCTCTCATTCTCTCTCAGCCTGTCTCTCTTTCATCCTGTCTTGCTCTCATTCTCTCTCAGCCTGTCTCTCTTTCAGCCTGTCTTGCTCTCATTCTTTCTCAGCCTGTCTCTCTTTCAGCCTGTCTTGCTCTCATTCTCTCTCAGCCTGTCTCTCTTTCATCCTGTCTCTCAGCCCATCTCTCTCTCAGCCTGTCTCTCTCTCATTCTCTCTCTCAGCCTGTCTCTCTTTCATACTGTCTCTCTCAGCCTGTCTCTCTTTCATCCTGTCTCTCTCTCATTCTCTCTCTCAGCCTGTCTCTCTTTCATCCTTTCTCTCAGCCTGTCTATCTCTCATTCTCTCTCTCAGCCTGTCTCTCTTTCATCCTGTCTTTCTCTCAGGCCATCTCTCTCTCAGCCTGTCTCTCTTTCACCCTGTCTCTCTCTCAGCTTGTATCTGTCTTAGCCTGCCTCTCTCTCAGCCTGTCTCACTCTCAGCTCACGTCTCTCAGCTTGTCTCTCTCAGCTTGTCTCTATTTTTCACCTATCTCTCTCTCAGCCTGTCTCTCTCTCAGCTTGTCTCTATTTTTCACCTATCTCTCTCTCAGCCTCTCTCTCTCAGCCTGTCTCTCTCTCTGTGTCTGTTTTTCTGTCGCACTCTTTGTATATCTGAGTGTTTATTAAAAAAAGGAAAAAAGAAGGGAACAAGTGAAAAGAGGGAAAAGATGTAATTTAGTCTTGGGAGCAGAAATGAAGTGTGTGTGTGTGTGTGTGTGTGTGTGTGCACATGTGTGTGTCTTTGTGCTCCATAATGTCTGATGTGTGTGTGGTTATGGTATTCATTTAACTCTCTCTCTCACGCACACACACACACACACACACACTTTTGCGTCACTTGTGTCTGTGGCTGGAAAGTACAGCGAGAAGTCGTCTGCTGAAGTCATTAAGAAATCTGTCTTCATTTTATTTTTTTTCCCTAAAAAATGCAGTTACAGGAAGCAAGAGGAGCCAAGCACACACACACACACACACACACACACACACACACACACACACACTCTTTCATCCTGGGACCAGCCAATCAGCTACTGCTTGGCGTTGGTTCTAGTGAGGTGTCTCTGGGTTCCTGAAGGTGTGTGCTGTGCCCCAGGATCCAGTTCCCCATGACCTTCTATCTGTAGCTCATTATACATCTCAACGCTGACCATCACACCCATGTGCTTCCTCTCAGACCTGCTCCAGCAGGACAGAGCTCCATGAAGACATGGTGTGGAGGTGAAGGTTGGAGTGAAGAACTGGAATGTCCTGCATTCTGACCTCAACCCCACTGACCCCCAGACCTCCTCACACTTAGAAA
The DNA here is from genome assembly GCA_033459395.1 of Hemibagrus guttatus. Lineage (NCBI taxonomy): Eukaryota > Metazoa > Chordata > Actinopteri > Siluriformes > Bagridae > Hemibagrus > Hemibagrus guttatus. Next base: position 25,604,660 of record JAUCMX010000012.1, on the reverse strand, counting down.
CACCAGAGTCTGATCTCACTAATGCTCTTGTAGCTGAATGACCACTAACATCTCTCCACAACATCTAGTGGAGAACCTTCCAGAAAAAAAGAGTGGAGCTGATTAGAACAGCGAAGAGAATAAATCTGGACCGAGATGTTTATCATGTGATGGTCAGGGGGCACAAACTTTTGGCTGTGTAGGTGGATTGTGATTCTTCATTCCAACAGATCTTTAGTCAGTGTGTCAGTGGAACACTCCTCACAGGTGTGTGAGGAGGGACCGTGTGTGTGAAGATGGACCGTGTGTGTGAGGATGGACCGTGTGTGTGAGGATGGACCGTGTGTGAGAGGACGGAGAGGATGGACCGTGTGTGTGAGGATGGACCGTGTGTGTGAGGATGGACCGTGTGTGAGAGGATGCACCGTGTGTGTGAGGATGGACCGTGTGTGAGAGGACGGAGAGGATGGACCGTGTGTGAGAGGATGCACCGTGTGTGTGAGGATGGACCGTGTGTGAGAGGATGCACCGTGTGTGAGAGGATGCACCGTGTGTGTGAGGATGGACCGTGTGTGAGAGGACGGAGAGGATGGACCGTGTGTGTGAGGATGGACCGTGTGTGTGAGGATGGACCGTGTGTGAGAGGACAGAGAGGATGGACCGTGTGTGTGAGGATGGACCGTGTGTGTGAGGATGGACCGTGTGTGTGAGGATGGACCGTGTGTGAGAGGACGGCGAGGATGCACCGTGTGTGTGAGGATGGACCATGTGTGTGAGGATGGACCGTGTGTGAGAGGACGGCGAGGATGCACCGTGTGTGTGAGGATGGACCGTGTGTGAGAGGACGGCGAGGATGGACCATGTGTGTGAGCATGGACCGTGTGTGTGAGGATGGACCGTGTGTGTGAGGATGGACCGTGTGTGAGAGGATGGACCGTGTGTGTGAGGATGGACCGTGTGTGAGAGGATGGACCGTGTGTGTGAGAATGGACCGTGTGTGAGAGGACGGCGAGGATGCACCGTGTGTGTGAGGATGGACCATGTGTGTGAGGATGGACCGTGTGTGTGAGGAAGGAGAGGATGGATGTGTGAGCAGACCCTCAGACTCACAGCTTTTCTGTTCCAGTCGCCGGAATCTCAGCGCTAACCCAGGGCTAATGCGTTTGACTCCATGCGCACTTGGCTTTGGAAAATTGACCATGGTGACCTTTAACCTTTTATAGCTTCAAGAGCAGAAGCAGCAGATGGGAAAAGGATGTGGACTTTCTCTTTTCCTCTATCCCTCACTCCATCAATCTCTCTGCTGCTGTCATTTTCCCTGTGGGGAATGAGAGGAATTTTGTGTGTGTGTGTGTGTGTGTGAGAGAGAGAGAGAGAGAGAGAAAGAGAGTGTTTTGGAAATTAAGCTATTCATTTTTTAAATATTTTCTTTAGCATGGCTGGTCACATAGTACTTTTTTTGCTGGACTGGTCATTTCCTGGACGTTGGTCTGTAATTATTTCCATCTGATGCAGTTGTTGGATGTCAGACCCCCCCGTGTGAGGTGTTTGTGGGAATTATGGGGTTCTAACACACCTGAAGTGTGTGTGTGTGTGTGTGTGTGTGTGTGTGTGTGTGTCACTCTGGATGGAAAGATTTAGCCATGTGCTGTGTGTCTCTGCACTGTTGGATGGAATTTAGGCATGTACACACACACACACACACACACACACACACACACACACACACACAGCCATAGGAATTAAGAATACTCTACCCATAGTTGTGTGTGTGTGTGTGTGTGTGTCTGGTTTCAATCTTCTGTTGCTTTAGACTGTGAGAAGAGTGTGGTCAAGGTTATGTGGCTAGTGTGTGTAAAAATGTGTGTGTGTGTGTGTGTGTGTGTGTGTGTGTGTGTGAGAGAGACAGAGAGAATTAGGTTTCACACATGACTTCCACACATTGGCACCATGATGATTCAGACCCAGTGTGAGCATGAAGGAGAGAAAAACCGCTAAGTATTTAAAGACCCCTGGGAGTACAGGGCGCTCAGGGTAAACAGGACACACACACACACACACACATTCGAACAGGACAAGTTGATAAATTAATTGAAAATGTGTTAACCGCATAAACATCAATGCTGGGGATAATTCATGCTCTGTTTATCGTGGAGTTTTTGTAATATAAAAAGTTATAGATTAGTTTGTTTTTAAGTTTCCGCCAATCAACACACAACACATGCAGCCCTGACCAATCAGTGTCCTCCTTCTGTTCAGTGTAAGAAAGACCATTATCTACAGTTACATCATTTCCTGTCCAGTGTCACCTAAATGAGGATGAGGTTCCCCTTCTGAGCCTGGTTCCTCTCCAGGTTCCTTCCTCGGATCATCTCAGGGAGTTCTTCCTCACCAGTGTTGAGGAACGGGGTCGCATTAAAATGTCCGTCGTTCCTCGTGTTTATTTCCGCCGTGATAAATCCTCTCTGGTTGAACGTGGACACACACACGCCGGTTGAACGTGGACACACACACGCCGGTTGAACATGGACACACACACGCCGGTTGAACGTGGACACACACACGCCGGTTGAACATGGACACACACACGCCAGTTGAACGTGGACACACACACGCCGGTTGAACGTGGACACACACACGCCGGTTGAACGTGGACACACACACGCCAGTTGAACGTGGACACACACACGCCGGTTGAACGTGGACACACACACGCCGGTTGAACGTGGACACACACACGCCAGTTGAACATGGACACACACACGCCGGTTGAACGTGGACACACACACGCCAGTTGAACATGGACACACACACGCCGGTTGAACGTGGACGCACACACGCCGGTTGAACGTGGACACACACACGCCGGTTGAACGTGGACGCACACACGCCGGTTGAACGTGGACACACACACGCCGGTTGAACGTGGACACACACACGCCAGTTGAACGTGGACACACACACGCCGGTTGAACGTGGACACACACACGCCAGTTGAACATGGACACACACACGCCGGTTGAACGTGGACGCACACACGCCGGTTGAACGTGGACACACACACGCCGGTTGAACGTGGACACACACACACGCCGGTTGAACGTGGACGCACACACGCCGGTTGAACGTGGACACACACACGCCGGTTGAACGTGGACACACACACGCCGGTTGAACGTGGACACACACACGCCGGTTTAACGTGGACACACACACACGCCGGTTGAACGTGGACACACACACACGCCAGTTGAACGTGGACACACACACGCCGGTCTGCGCTGTAATCTAACCGGTGACTTCGATCCTGAGAGGTTTTTTTTTTCCATGCTGAAATGCGTCACTGCAGCCCCGGTGGTTCCTGCGGTTTTCTGCCTCTTGTATGTTCTCATGGATCTATCTCATGCTCCTGCAGCATTAGCGCTAATTCCCAGCAGCTGGTGATGAGTATTTTCATCTTCTTTCCAAGGTTCTTTCTCAGAATCTGTGGGAAGCTGAACGTTAAAGCTCAGCATTTAAAGAGCTTCACGTGTCACGTCTCGGAGCAGCATGAAGGTTCTGCTGAACATCTCGAGATCTCACGTTCACTCCGGTAGAGCTGGCTCATTTACAGAGCAGGAACATTATGATGGTGTTTAGTGGAGTTTCATGGTAAATGTTGAGGTTTGATGAAGAATCACAAGGACAGGTTGAGTTCCTACATGGTTCTCTCTGGCCAGGTTGCCAGTTCATGGTAAATTGAGCTAGCGACAGCTGCTCTAGCCAATCACAGGACTCTGAGATCATGTATGTGGAAGAGAGCAGACTGAGCTTTCTTCTGAACTTAGAAACCATGCATCTGCCCGCTCTCAGCGTGTCGTGATGGTGTAGCCGTCGTACCATAGCGAAAAGCTAACTGGTGGGTGTGAAATAGTCGAGATCAGATTAGAGGGAGGCTCGAGAAGGTAAAAACACACACAAACACCTAATGTTTAGCACAAAGGTAGCTTTGTTATTCTGTGAGAACTTTGCAGTAGATAAGAGTGAGGTGATGGAGGTAGGTGTTCATGGATCTTCTGTTTTTCTGGTGATGATTATGGATAACGCTGGTTTTTGTGGGTCATGGCGTTCAGCAGTAAACATGAACACACTAGTTTGGAGTGCAGATGTTTAAACACCTGGATTAAAGTTTGAAAGGTTCATTATTCAGGATGATGTCGGTGTCGCTCTGGTGTTTATCAGACGTTTCTGTTCTCTGGTTGAAGACATCTTCAGTGACTTCTGCTCTGATGTTTGCTCTGCATTCCTCAGGTTCCTCACGTGCTTCCTGACGCTTGCTGCAGCCTCAGCAACGACATTTATTTAGTGATTTTTTTTAACACCTTTGTGTTGACCGTTGACCTCCAGGGGTCAGCATCGTTTTCTGCAGGTCTCCGGGGAAGAGCTTGAGGAATCTTGCAAGCATTTCAGTGAGAAAGTGTCTGGGTTTGCTTTAGGACGTGTCCTGTAACTGCTGCATTGTAAATCAGCTCATAAGCGTTCAGCTCAGTTCGAAAAGCTGGAGTGAAAATCCCTGTCCAGTTTTTTGTGTTGTGTGAAAATGCCTCGGTGGTTGTCCAGTGCAGCTCAGAAACACAACACTGAAGAAAAGAAGCTGAGAGCTTCAGGAAGTAGAGATCTCCATGTCACTGTGGAGCAGCTTCTGAAACACTGAACTACTGAAACACTGAAACATTGAAACACCCGACTACTGAAATACTGAACTACTGAAATATTGAAACACTCGACTACTGAAATACTGAAATACTGAAACACTGAACTACTGATATACTGAAGGGGGGCACGGTGGCTTAGTGGTTAGCACGTTTGCCTCACACCTCCAGGGTTGGGGTTCGATTCCCGCCTCCGCCGTGTGTGTGGAGTTTGCATGTTCTCTCCGTGCCTCGGGGGTTTCCTCCGGGTACTCCGGTTTCCTCCCCCAATCCAAAGACATGCATGGTAGGTTGATTGGCATCTCTAAAATTGTCCGTAGTGTGTGATTGTGTGAGTGAATGAGAGTGTGTGTGCGCCTTGCGATGGGTTGGCACTCCGTCCAGGGTGTATCCTGCCTTGATGCCCAATGACGCCTGAGATAGGCACAGGCTCCCCATGACCCGAGAATAGTTCGGATAAGCGGTAGACAATGAATGAATGAATGAATGAATGAATGAATGAATGATATACTGAAATACTGATATACTGAACTACTGACCTACTGAAATACTGATATACTGAACTACTGAAACTACTGAAACTAATACTGAGTTAGTTCACATGTAGTGACATCACAGTGCTGTGGTTAGCTGTGGTTAAAGTCACTCCTCTCCAGACATTTGTGTGTGTGTGTGTGTGTGTGTGTGTGTGTGTGTAGATGAAGAGCTGTAAGAGTGAACAGGAACGTGGATCTCTGATGTTGAAGAGTCTGCAGTACCTGGAGCGTTACATTTACCTGATCCTCTTCAACACCTACCTGCACCTGGAGAAGAAGAACTCTCTCCAGCACTCCTTTACCACCTGGATGCACCAGGTAACACACACACACACACATACACACACACACACTCAGGTCAGTGTTTTGTCTGCAGTGTGACTGACTGAAAGCTCCACTAGCTGTTGATTACCACATGGTATCAGTTTAGATGTACTGTTTTGATGAAGGTTCCTCAGCTGTTCTTCTGGAAAGTCAATGAAACCTGCTGCTGGTGAAACACTAGGAACATTTAAAGACTTCAGATATCTAAAGACTTGAAAAACACACTCCTCACCACTGCAAGAACATGACCATGACCATGGGCAGTCACAGCTCTTCCTCTATCCTCATGCAGATTCTCCTCGTCAGTGGCAGTAGATGCTTCTTAAGTTTCACAGCAGAACTTCAACACTAATGTAGACAGCAGGTAATGGAGGTCCATGGCTGCTCCAGTGGTGTACAGGAGAGTAGAACTTCATCCAGGATCAGATTCTGACCTTCAGAAAGAACTTGAGGAGGAACAGACAGATGTTCTTGTCCTGATCCTCTGTGACTTTTACACTGCTGTGTGTTTAATTCAGTTCAGTTTATTTATATAGTGTTTGGACACTGGACACTGACACTGGACACTGACACTGGACACTGACACTGGACAGACTCTGGACAGACTCTGGGCAGAGTTGAGTATTTATCTGTAACTTTTATCCTGAATGAGGAGCCTGAGGAGATGGTGGTGAGGAAAAACTCCCTGTACTGCAGGTCTGTAGTGTGTGTGTGTGTGTGTGTGTGTGTGTGTGTGTGTGTGTGTGTGTGTGTGTGAAGATTTACACACTGCTGTCAGTACCGCTCTGTCCTGAGTATGGCTTAGGAAGATAGACAGGCTACATACACACACACACACAGGTAGGGGGCGCTGTGACCATGCACAAACACACACACACACACACACACACACACACACGGTGTATTGGTCAGTCGTGTGTCCTTCAGTTAGACAGGTAGAGCATCAGTTATCAGGTGAAAGCTAACCTATTCCTATAGCAGGTTTGTGGGATTCATTCTCAGCTTCTCAGGTAAGCTGTAGAAGATATTTAACTTCTGATTGTGTGTGTGTGTGTGTGTGTGTGTGTGTGTGTGTGTGTGTAGGTAGCTGCTCGAGCAGGAGTGTATGATCTCCTGAACCAGCTGACGTTCTCAGAGTTTGAAAACCTAAAAGACTCGCCGCTCTCTCGCCTCCGCTTCCGATGGAGAGAACAGACCAACCGGAACCTTCCGTTCAGGGGGCAGGTGATCTGAGGGCAGGTGGGAGGAGGAGGAGGAGGAAGAGGAGGAGAAAGAGGAGGAGGAGGAGAAGGATGGACTCACCTGATGGAAAAAGAGAAGCAGAGAGAGAACAGAACTCTGATTTTTTATCATCACTGTGCTTTGGGAGATGATTTTGATGATCATATTAATTGTTTTTTTTAATTAGATTAATTAATTTTAGTGCACGATTCCTTTACAGCGCAGATCTTTGTTTTATTTTGTCTGCATGTCACATTGTCTTATCCTTTTACTGAAAACTGAACCTCCTGGGAATAATCCATCTCCTGCTTTATCTATAAGACTCTGCTGAATTTACTCCTAAACATGAGAATACAGAGGAGCAGCGTCCAGATGCGGCCGAGTAACAGGAACCGCTGGGTCAAAAGGGGGTGGAGCTACAGTGCAGTTTGATCAGCCATTCATTAACCTTCCTTTAACTAGTGGGCTGTATTATACAGGTTCTGGAACAATCTGGACATTAAATCATTAGATGAAGCTCAGCTTGTGGTTTTGGGAACTAATAGTAGAGAGAAACTGCAAAAAAAACACGTCAAATCACGTGTCCAGCATTTGGTTTGTTTCATTAATATAGAAGATTATAATACAAATGTTTTTTCAAAAGTGTAAAATTTCAAACTGTCCATCAAATACTTTACTTCTCCAAAGAGGTGGTCAGTGCAGCTCTATTGTTTACCTGATTCCTGTAACATGCAGCAGATAACCCATAAGTGGACGTCCACCACACCTCGGTCAGTCATTTCATACATGTACACGTCCACTCCTGTTCCATGTTCTTGTCCACTGGAATCTGTCTCCATGGTTTAATCTCCTGGACCATATTAAGGGCTTCTCGAGTGAAGTGTTTAACATGAGTGTGTGCTCTCGTAGCCCTCATAACCTCTCATTAGAGATGATACAGTGACCGAGCGGTCAGAGGAAACTCAACAGTCCAGAGATGATGAAGTTGTGATAAAAACAGTTACTAATATTAAAACACACATCCAGCCAATAAAATGCCAGTATTATGGTTTTTTTTCTATCTTTTTTTTTTCATACGTTCACATGCTTCGAATTCTTTCCTTACACACTAGTCTGTTAATCTCATCTTTAATCCACAGTTTTGTTTACTTCTTCACTTTAAAGTAATTTTCACAGTTATTAATGTTGGTAAGAATAAAGAGCAGATTTTTAATGATGCCACTTTTGCATATTTTTTGTAAAGGATGTTTTTTGCACTCAGCATTAAATGTTTTAAACACAACACAGTCTAGTGTGTGTGTGTGTGTGTGTGTGTATGTGTGACTGAGAGCTGGAGTCACACAGATCTGAAGATTTAATGATTGGGACCCCTAGAGATTGTGAACCAGACCAAAACTGGCACGTCTGCCTTTACACACACATGAATGTAATATGGAGTTGTCCCGCCCTTTGCAGCTATAACAGCTCCAACTCTTCTGGTCAGGCTTTCCACAAGGTTTAGGAGTGTGTTTATGGGAATTTTTGACCGTTCCTCTAGAAGTGCATTTGTGAGGTCAGGCACTGATGTTGGACGAGAAGGCCTGGCTCACAGTCTCCGCTCTAATTCATCCCAAAGGTGTTCTATGGGGTTGAGGTCAGGACTCTGTGCAGGCCAGTCAAGTTCCTCCACACCAAACTCTCTCATCCATGTCTTTATGGATTTTGCTTTGGTCACTGGTGTGCAGTCATGTTGGAACAGGAAGGGGTCATCCCCAAACTGTTCCCACAAAGAGCATGAAATTGTCCAAAATGTCTTGGTATGCTGAAGCATTAAGAGTTCCTTTCACTGGAACTAAGGGGCCGAGCCCAACCCCTGAAACACAACACCTGAACTCAATGATGTGGAGGGGTGTCCCAAAACTTTTGGTAATATAGTGTATCTACTTACTGTATCTATCTGATTAACGTTATAGCCGTGCAAAAAGTCTAGTGATAAAATATCTATATCATCTAGATCCTGTTAGAAAACCTCTTAAATATGTGTAACTAGTATTCTACTCTACCAACCAGGGGCAGTGCGAAACAGCTAGTTAACATGTTCCAGTAATATCATGGGAATCCAGACTCACCTGACAGGTGACCCCCTGCACTCACACCACTGGGAAAGGAATCACAGGGCATAGGGACAGGCAGGTAGCAGCAGCACAAAGGTCCTGGAGGAGTAGGTCTCTAAATAAGGTCCATTTCGTCTGTAGGTGCAGAACTCTTCTTAGACCAGTATCTTTAGACCTGTATGTTTTCTCCATAATAAGAGGATGGAGTGGATTCCATGTGATCCATACAACACCACAGGGCTTATCAGGAGAACAGCAGGAAACACACTGCAACCTCACCTTCTTCAAAAACAGTAAACTGATTCAATTTGGGCAGAAGACCTGGACTTAGCCAGAAGGACGTGGACAGTATCATGGGAATGAGTCCAATCTATGAAGTGAACCAGATTAGCTTTCACCTAATGTTATACAAGATCCATGAAATACAAACTTTCGCATTCCCTGATCTGCTGGATCACGTCTTCAGTTGGAGATTCAATCTTCACAACCATGTTGTGAAAAGCAGGTCATGTCATTTCAATCACTGCTCATTAAAGGTGAACCTTCAGAAGCATCTATGTTTTGCAGACCAGGAATAAGATCTTTCAGGTCATGCAGACGGATAAAACGGTCCTTGAACTTCATCCGTTTCCTGCAGCATATAAAAAGGGAGTGTTTTCAGGAGCATGTCTAAAAATGTCTACAATAGCACCTCTGTGCAGGAGATAAGGTCTTGGGACACAGTGACAACAATGGGTCTGAGTTCAGTGAGGCTCTAAACCCTGAACAGAACTTCAGACACAAAGGATTCCTGCAACAGTGTTATGAATTCTCAGGGATCTGATGGAGTCACGTGGCAGTGAGCAGAACCTGATGGTGTAAAACGTAACACCACCATGCTTCAGGTAATTAGAAATGATGTCAAATTAATTTTCTGCTGTTCATATGTTTATCTTTTAAACTATTTACAAATACTCTTATAAACTTACAGGTGATTAAACATATCATAGATTTACGTATCTCTAGGAATATGTCCCTCTGGCCTTTTCCAGATCAGCTAACAATGCTAGCAATTGCTAACTTATAATCATCAACATCATCGTCCTTTATTTGTCACATACTCTGTGTACAGCATGGTGAAATTATTATTTTTATTTATTTATTTATTTGTTTGTTTGTTTGTTTGTTTATTTATTTATTTTTTTTTGTTTGTTTGTTTATTTATTTATTTATGTGTTTGTTTTGTTTATTTATTTATTTATTTATTTATTTATTTATTTATGTGTTTGTTTATTTATTTATTTATTTATTCCTTGTTAGAAAGCTGGGGTCAGAGGTTAGTTCAAGGTCTCTGCCTGCTGGTCATTGAATGTACAATGATATAATGAAAAATTGCATTAATTTTAAGTCTAAATTAAAAGATTGTTTAGGGTATATAATCAATATGGTGTTGTTTCTTCTTATTTATGTCTTAAAGAAAATATCTAAAAGTTTTCTACCATTTGCCAGACACCCTAATCCAGAGCAACTTATATTTATCAAATTTTTTTTTTAATTAATTATTTAATTTAATTTTTTATAGTAGTAGTTGAGAGTTAACCATCAGCAGTATCTTGGTGGAGCTGGGATTCAATCTCACAATCTTCCAATCATTTATCCAACACCGTATCCACCGAGCTACTCTTTTTGCAGACTAATAGCTTAAATCTTACATGGTTACACTCACGTGCACTATGGCTGTGGTTAAGGAGGGCAGTGGTAGCTCAAGTGGTTAAGGCCCTGGGTTGTTGATCAGAAGTTCAAGCCCCAGTACCGCCGAGCTGCCACTGGGCCCTTGAGCAAGGCCCTCAACCCTCCCCACCCCTGCTCCAGGGTGCTGTATCATGGCTGACCTTGCTCTCTGACCCCAACCTTCTAAGAATGGGATATGGGGAATAAGAATTTCACTGTGCAGTAATGTATGTGTGACACATAAAGGCTACTTAACTATGACTTTACCTTACTCAGGTTCTAGACAAGACAATCATACAGTCATTATAGATTACAAAGTTCTTCAACACCACTGACTTTAAATGTTCTTTTTATTTCCTTTGACCACTTGAAGTTGATAGTTAAGGCTTTGGCTACACAGCAGTATGGTTTTCGCTGTGACCTTGTTGACCCGCCCTCTCCACAGCCCCTGGGTTGAGACGAGGTGACCACATCAGGGGCTGTTTTATTTCATCAGATCAGAAGGTGTTTCGTGCTGAAATCACTGGACACTTCAGGCGTTGGTACAGTTTGTTTTGCAGAAAGAATTTAGCAACAGCAGCTAAAAATGTTTCAGATCTAACACGCCGCATTCTTCAGTAATGAGAATCAGTTCAAGTGAATGATGTATTTGTGGAAAAAATGCCCAGAACTTTAGCATTAATTATGTTCCTGAGGGGGTATTTTCTGTGATGTCACTACATGGTTGGGGGCAATTATGTGGTAAACCACACTCACATACACACACAAAGAAGGGAACAGAAAACAACTATGGATTGCTGAGTAAAACATTAAAACCACGGATACGCGCTGTATTCTGTAAAACACACTATAGGAGGGAGACTGCAATAATTAAGAATTATACTGTTTATCTTTTTTTACTCTTATTAATGTAAGTGTTGCTTTAAAATGGTGTTTATAGTGTGATTTGTTTTGTCGTACACACTGACTACACAGACTATTATGTTTTTATTTTATTTTATTCTTCAGTTTCTTTTCCTGATAGCTAAACTTCTATTTCTTGTTAAAATATTTAGAAATGCAGCTGCTTCATGTTCCTGGGTTTAGATGGGAGGCAGGATTGGGACATTCATTGGAATCTTCTCTCTCTCTCTCTCTCTGTCTCTCTCCCTCTTTCTCTCTCTCTCTCTTTCTCTCTTTCTCTCTTTCTCTCTCTCTCTCTCTCTCTCTCTCTCTCTCTCTCTCTGCGCATGCGTAGCGTAAGAGCGAGTGTGGCGTGTTGAGCGTGTGAGAGCGGTTGGCGTCTAGCCAATTTTTTCGGCATTTAATGCTATATTTTCCGTTTGAACATCTCGGATATATTACTTTTGTTGTGTGAGTGTGTGTTAGCGTGGAAGTAGTGGTGTGTGTGTGTGTGTGTGTGTGAGAAGTAGTGTGTGTGAGAAGTAGTGTGTGTGTGAGTAGCGTGTCGGAGGAGCATGGCGAATCTGAACACACTGCAGTATGAAAGTTTGACTCGCCGGCACAGTGTTCGGGTGGTGTGTTCGGGTGGTGTGCTCGGGTGGTGTTTTCGGGTGGTGTGTTCGGGTGGTGTGCTCGGGTGGTGTGTTCGGGTGGTGTGCTCGGGTGGTGTGCTCGGGTGGTGTGCTCGGGTGGTGTGCTCGGCGAGTGTTGAGGAGTGTGTGTTAGCGATTGGTGATGTGGTGGGGCACGAAAACATCGTCGCTGCCTCCCGCATGAACAGCGCAATTGTGGTTTTTCTTAATGATGTTGCTAAAGTGACTAAACTGACTGGGCAGCGCATCGTCATTAACAATGAACTTAAACAGGTTTCCCCCCTGAGTTCCCCAGCAAAGAAGGTCATACTGTCCAATGTCCCTCCTTTTATTTCTGATAAAGCAATCACTAATGAGCTTTCTCGGTACGGGCGTCTGGTCTCCCCCATTAAGAGAATCCCCCTCGGCTGTAAGTCCTCACTGATTAAGCATCTGGTGTCTTTTAGGAGAATGGTTTACATGGTTTTTAAAGAAGGTACAGAGGAGCTAAATGTTGTTGTTAAATTCAGTGTTGATGGGTTTGATTACAACATCTTTGTATCTTCAGATGCCGATATTAAATGTTTTAAATGTGGTAGAACAGGGCATCTTGTTCGGGCCTGTCCTGAAAGGCAAAGTGACCCCGGTGTTTCTGAGCGACCGGGGCAAGAAGCAGCTGAGCCTGCTGTGGTCGTTCCCCCTGCGGCCACAGTTCGGCCGGCTGCGGAAAGCCCCGGAGTGGCTGCTGCACCAGAACAGACAGAGAGCGAACCCCAAGTCCAGCCTGCTGCCCAAAATCCCACTGGAGCTACGTTAACCCCAGAAGAGCCCTGCGTGGCTGAACCGGTCACGGTGAAGTCCTGCTCGGCTGAACTGGTCTCAGTAAGGCACAGAGGTACCAATCGGGACCAGGAAAAGCCCTGCCTGACTGAACCGGACCTGGAGAGGCCCTGCTCAGTGGATTCTGGCACAGTGCTGGAGCTGCCTGCGCTGGCAGAGGCAGGTACAGAGGTGCAGAGCTGTCGCTTGGAAGCACCAGTCACCACACCAGTGCAGGAGGATGGGGGAGATGTGGAGATGGAGAACGAGCCCACTTTTAAAGTACCAACTAAGAGAAAGAAAAAAGGTAAGGGACATACGAAAAAGCAAGCCAAGACAGAAACAAAAACAGACGATAGAGAGTCAGACAGTGAAGACTGTTTGTCAGATTCTGTTTTTAACTTCGCCTCACAGGAAGAACAGCTAAGTGTTGTTTACCCTGCTGAGGACATTAAAGAATTTCTGAGAACAACCAAGTGGCAAAAAAACATAGTGATTGAAGAGTTTTTCCCAGACAGAAAACAGTTCATTCACGATGTTAAACATTTCAGAAGAGAAGGCGCTTTTATTGATGTGGAAGTCTATCGTTTGCGGAAACTGATAACTAAGGTGAATTAAGGAAAACTCTGATGATGATTTGTAGAGTGTGTGGTGTGTTTTATGATAGAGTGTTTTTCACCCTCTGTTTATTTTATCTATACTTTTTAATGAATGGGATTCACGTTGCGAGCTTGAATGTTAATGGAGCAAGAGAGTATAATAAGAGAGTTAAGTTGTATGAACTTGTGAAGCAGAAGCGGAGTGATGTCATGATGCTGCAGGAAACCCACAGCGATAACAGCAATGCTGCTGATTGGGTGAAGGAGAGGGAAGGGCTGGTGCTTTTAAGTCATAACACATCGCTCAGTGGTGGTGTTGCTCTGCTCTTTGCTCGCAGTTTTATCCCATGTTCTTATACAGTTGAAGAGATTTTAACTGGGAGGCTTTTAAAAGTAAAAGTGTTTTATGAAAATGAGGTTTTAGTTTTTATCTGTGTGTACACTCCCAGCAATGCAGTGGAGAGGATGAGTTTTTTAGACAAGTTGAACAGTGTCATTGCTAATAGCAACACTACTGATATTTTAATTTTGGGTGGAGATTTTAATTGCACAACAGATAATTTAGATCGGAATCACGTGGAACCTCACATGGCTTCTCGTAAGCGCCTGTGGGAGATGATTGAGGCCCATGAGCTAAGTGATGTATGGAGGAACCTAAATAAAAAACAGAGACAGTATACGTGGGCCCACTCCACAGACAACACACTCTCTCTGGCGAGATTGGATCAGTTTTATGGTTTTAAGCATCAACTGATGTTTTTTACTAAGTGTTTTATTGTTCCAGTAGGTATCTCGGACCACAGTATGGTACAATGTACGATTAGTAAAAGGAATGTAAAGCTTAGGAGCGCCTACTGGCATTTTAACACTGCACTTTTAGATGATGCTAATTTTAGAGAGTCTTTTATTTATTTATGGAATTGTTTTAAATCTGAGAAGGCAGCTTTTAACTCTTTACAAGAGTGGTGGGATTTTACTAAAACACAGATCAAAGTTTTTTGTCAACAGTACACTCTCAACGTCACAAGAGACATTGTTAGATCTCTGAAAGCTCTGGAGATAGAAATAGTGGAACTCCAGCGTTTGGAGGCCACTGGAAATCGAGGGCATATTGAAGCCCTCAAAAGTAAAAAAGCTAAAATGAATGACCTGTTAGACGACACAGCACAGGGGGCACTGGTCTGCTCTCGCTTCACAAGTGTGACCGAGATGGACGCTCCTTCCAAGTTCTTCTTCAGTTTAGAGCAAAAGAATGGACAGAAAAGATTTATACATGCTGTGCGAACAGAATCAGGGGATCTCTTGTCAGAGCCCACTGAAATTTGTAAGCAGACAATAAGCTTCTACTCGAAGCTATACAGCAGTGAGAGGTCAGGGGCACAGATAGTGGAGGAGAGCTTTCTGAAAGACCTGCCGAAGCTTTCGGAGCAAGCGGCCAGGGAGCTGGACAGAGAATTGACACTCGCAGAGCTCCACAAAGCTCTCCAAGGCATGGAGAACGGACGGGCGCCAGGTATAGATGGTCTCCCTGTTGAATTCTACAAGGCTTTCTGGGCTGTAATAGGGCAGGATGTATTAGAGGTCCTAAATGACAGCGTGAATGTCGGTCAGCTACCGCTGAGCTGCAGGAGGGCCGTCCTGACCCTGCTGCCAAAAAAGGGGAGACCTGACCCACCTGAAGAACTGGCGCCCAGTGTCACTACTGTGCACTGACCTCAAGCTGCTTTCAAAAGCATTAGCCTTGAGACTGACCAAGGTTATGGAGCAGCTCACTCACCAGGACCAGTCGTACTGTGTGCCTGGTAGGTCTATATTTGATAATATATATTTAATTCGTGACATTTTGGACATCTCCAGGCTATTGGGCTTGAAGACTGGTCTGATTTTCCTAGATCAGGAAAAGGCTTTTGACCGGGTTGAGCATGAATACTTGTGGAAGGTGCTGGAAACCTTTGGGTTCAACCCAGGTTTTATGGCCATGATCAGGCTGAGATTGAGCAGGTGGAAGCGGCTGGTCCCGAAGATGTCTTACAGAGGGCGAACGCTGGTCATCAACAACCTCGCTGCGTCATCCCTCTGGCACAAGCTGGCATGCGTAGATCTGCCGCTGAACCTGCTAGCGAACATCCAGGCCCAGTTGGTGGACTTCTTTTGGGATGGTCTACACTGGATTCCACAGAGTGTTCTCCACCTGCCGAAGGAGGAAGGAGGGCAGGGGCTGGTCCAGCTATCTAGCAGAGCTGCAGCCTTCTGACTCCAGTTCATCCAGAGACTCCTCACTGGACCTAGAGACTTAGTATGGAGAGCAGCAGCCAGTGGATTATTATGCACAGTTGAAGGACTGGGGCTGGACAGAGCTTTGTTTTTAATGGACACCAAAATGCTGGACATTTCTGGATTACCAATGTTTTACCGTGGACTTTTTAAGATCTGGAATGTTTTTAAAAAACAAAACAAGGGCTGTCGAACAGTACACTGGCTGCTGGAGGAGCCTCTGGTATACAGCGGGCGACTGGACATCTCCGGTGTGACCGTCCCTGCACTGTCCAGAACACTCGTCTCCTCGGGCATTGTGACGCTCCGGGAGCTCGTGAACGTCGCGGGGTCAGACTTGTCAAGGGCAGAGGACCTGGCAGCGCGTATGGGACTGCGGTCCCAGCGTGTTGTCAATCAGCTCCTACACCACTGGAGATCTGCACTTACATCAGAGGAGCGTGTTCAGCTGATGGACTATCAACATACAGAGACTGGTCCTGCAGAGGACGAATCTTTTCCCCGGCTGAACATTGCTCCTGACCTCGACGGGTGTGCAGGGCCCCTCCTGGAGTGCCGGAGCGAAGGGGAGATGGACTTTGGGTCAGTGTCGGGGAAGCTGCTCTACAGAGCCTGTGTTAAGGTTTTAAATAAGAAGAAGCTGAGTAGGAGGGTAGACACCCCATGGAGAAGTGTTCTGGGTTTTAATGGTGATATTAAACCAGAGTGGAGGGCACTGTATAAACCACCGTTAACCAAAAGAGCTGCCGACCTCCAATGGAGGATTTTACATGGTATTATCTCTGTGAACTCTTTTATCTCTGTTTTAAACCCTGATGTTGTACATGACTGTCCGTTCTGTTCACAGAGAGAAACTGTTCTTCATGCTTTTATTCACTGCTCCAGGTTACAGTCACTGTGTGTGTTTTTACGGAGCATTTTAAGGTCTTTTAATGTTGATTTTACTGTTCAGTGTTTTATTCTTGGTTTTAAGTACATCAGGAAACACAGGTTCAGGTGCCAACTGATCAATTTTATCTTTGGTCAGGCAAAAATGGCAATATACCTGAGCCGAAAAAACCGGGTAGCACAAAACACTGACTGCGAGGCCACAAGAATATTAAAGAGGCTGATCAAGTCAAGAATTTTAATTGATTTTAATTTTTACAGAAGTATGAATGATTTGGACATGTTTAAGTGTGTGTGGTGTTGTGAGAATGCTGTGTGCTCTGTTGCAGAAGGAGAACTCAACTTTGCAGCAAAGCTACACTAATCATTACTGCTGTTTCAACTCATTTACTGAAAATTATTTGAATGCACTTATTTATTTTATTTATTTATTTATCTATTTATTTATTTACTCAAGTCACTCTGTGTATAATATGTGACTTGTGTAAATAAAGTTTTGTAAAAAGTCTTTTGCTCTCTCTCTCGCTCTCTCTCTCTCTCTCTCTCTCTCTCTCTCTCTCTCTCTCGCTCTCTTGCTCTCTCGCTCTCGCTCTCTCTCGCTCTCTCACTCTCTCGCTCTCTCTCTCAGTGCTAGTCTATCCCCACTCTATCCTTTCTCCATCTCACTGAAACACACATTACAGCAGTCCCTCACAGGTACAGGTCCTCATGGTCCTCACTCAAATCTCCCAGTATAACCCTCCAGTTAATGGAATTTTGCCCTCATGTCCCTCCTCCCAGTTTTCCCTAGTAACATCTAGGATGCCGCACGGTTTTTACCCATATAATAATTCAAATGAGTGAAACCTCTAAAGCAACAAATTCTGAGCATCATTATGAACAATTGATCATTTAAAGTGTGTGATTAAAGCGCTTGAGCAGTCCAACCATATGTGGATGGTAAACACTGGTGCTAATTAGTTTAATCCCCAAGAAATCCTACAGTTTGCATAGAGTGTGTGATATAAAAGACATGCCGTGGTCAGTCAGGATCACTTTTGGGATTATGACTCTAGAGTCATACGATGTGTGTGTGGAGTTTGCATGTTCTCCACGTGCCTCGGGGGTTTCCTCCGGGTACTCCGGTTTCCTCCCCCAGTCCAAAGACGTGCATGGTAGGTTGATTGGCATCTCTAAATTGTCCGTAGTGTGTGAGTGTGTGTGTGTGTGTGATTGGGCCCTGTGATAGACTGGCATCCTGCCCATCCCACACTCCATATCTTCTTGACATGGCAATGACCCAGTGTGCATTCCCAATGCTTCACCTTGAACCAGGTGTTGCTGGGTTGAGGGTCTCAGCCCACTAATGTTTGGCTTGTATTCCTTTGAACACTCACCCATATATAGTACATCCCAGCTCGATCAGAGGCAGGTTGCAGTAGGTCAAGGTTCCGGACCAATGCCCTCACCTACATCATGTGGCACTGGTTACCTACAATGCCAGCACACCAGCCCAGGAATTACCTCAACTCTGGCTTTGAAGTCAGCTACCTGAGCACAAGAGACAGACACAGGGGGAAAGGGCAGGAAAGCATGGGTTCAGAGAGCTGGTCTGGGGGAATTGGTCACTGTCACCATTGCACAGAGATGGACAGACGGAGGAGAGAATAGGGGAAAGAGCAATCCAGAGAGGAAGTGAGAAGGAAGGAGTTTACCTGCCCCCAGATACACCTCCAAGTGGCCCTCACCAGCTGGACTGCTTCATCTAGTGATGCTGGATGGTGGCACTGAAACCATTCTGTCGTCATTTTGCCTTCCAGAAGTCGGGTGGTGAAGTGCTGCAGCACCAAGATGTTGACTATTTTGTTTTCCTTTTCCAGCAGCCACCTTCAACAGGTATCTCAGAGCTGTTGGAGTCTGGTGGTTAGCAAATGTAAGTGCTGATGGTGCTGGTCAGGGTGCAGCTGATCCATTAGAATATTGCCTGCTTCAGGTACATTAGTTGTGTTCGCAACTGGCAGCTGTTGTCCAGGCTAGAGCAATGCTTTCATAGCATGCTAAAAGACATCCATGAATGTCTCAGAGTCAGGCTGTGGTCCCATCTTCATCAGTGTGTCATGGGGAAAGTACCTGCCAGCTGGACCAGGCTCCAAAGTACTTGCTGGTCCTCTGCCTGGGCTTGGTACCCTGTTCCTGTTCTGTGTGCAGCTTGAAGAGGGCCTGGTGTTGTGTCTGGTGGATGCCAGCAAAGGACTTGATGATCTCAGCAAGTGTTGAGGACTCCATAAATGTATGTCTTCCTCTATCCCTGGTTTTGACACCAGTGTAACACTGCCCTGGGTCTGGTCAGGAGTGAGGAGATGAGAGACAGGCCCTGCCTTCATAGCAGCTGATTTAACTTTGTGTAAATTCTTGTAATTAAAAATGTCTAACTTTGAGAACTCAGTTATTTTGTGTGTTGTAGTGCCATTGCCCAAAAGGTCTATTTAAGAACATTGGAACCTTCAGTTGCACTAGTTAAGTTTAGCTCCTGTTGTTCTTTTTCATGAGTTTATACCTGACACATGACTCTGAGCGTGCATTCAGAAGCAGCAGCAGTGCAAGCAGCTCATCAGTGTACTTTACTTACATATGGAGGATTAAAAGTGTCATTTGCTAGATAGCCAAAATGTTCCTGTCCATCAGGTTTACAAGTGTAAAATACTTTAACCCCACTGACACTTCTTCCATCATTATGTCTTCTGTCATGATCTGTGTCTCAAATTAAAACCTTGATTAAAAATCTCAAATTTAAAAGTGTTTACTAATCTAAAAAGTACAGAAAATGCAATGCTATTGCATATTTAACATGTCATTCTTCTGGTTTTGGTTAATACAAGAGTGCAATCCTGTTCACATGTAGACTGTAATACACTAGTAAAGCTGTAGGGGGCAGCAGCAGTGCTGTTTGCAAAGGAGCTCTGAGGTCCAGCACTATCACTGTAGCTTTAAAGAATATAAAAATACACATACATAAAAATAAAAACTTACAGGCTTAGATAAAAATAAATAAATAAATAAAACAGCTGAATGACCAAATGTGCAAAAACAACAAAACCTTACGTTTGCTGTGTTGCCCAGCTACTGCCCAGCTACTGCCCAGCTACTGCCCAGCTACTGCCCAGCTACTGTGCTATGTTCTGGTCTCTCTGGAAAACACAGACAGCAGGTCCTTTATTCAGTCAGTAATTCAGCACTTCGGGGTCACATCAAGAAAACAAAACAACTGATGTTAGTTAATTAGTTAATCAGCTAATGTTAGCATGCTAGCTAAATGATACACTCTTGTTAAAGCAGAGGGCTTCACCTGCTACTCAGAAACGAACAGAAAAGCAGAACATACATTAAAAAATTGTTCGAAATTCTTCTGCTTCCAGCAGTTCCACAGCATTTTCCTGGAGAACATTTCTTAAAATTACAAAATCTTGCATCCTGTAATGTGGTGCTTGGACCCCAAGAATCGCTGCTTGCAGTTGTTTGTTGTTATTATTTGTATATGTATATATATGTTGTATTAGAGAGAAGAACAAATACTCGGTGGTTCCTGAAAGTGATTGATGCAGCCGCTAAGATAAAACACCAGAGGAGACAGAAACCTGAACTCACGCTGCTCACAGATAGAGAGAGAACAAGACACAAAGAGACGCTTTGAGAAAAAGAGAGAGAGAGAGAGAGATCATACACCGGGGAAGTTGGACTATTTCTAAAAAAGAGAAGACCAGAGAGAGATAAGAATAAAAAAAGGGCAAAGATGGGAAGATGAAGAAAGAGAACAAGAAACAGAGTTAAAGGAAGACAAAGGGAATGAAGGGAATAAGGGATGGCAGTGAATGTGGTTTGAACTCTGTTATTCTTTACAAAATAATGTTTTATCACTTTTAATAATCCACTTGGACATCCAGCAGAAACCATAAGCTGCTGTGTGTCTGGACACACCCAGGGACAGCCAGAGCTCTGCATCACACACATTTACTCATTTACACACCTCTACAGTGCTCCTCTCTGTATACACCGATCAGACATAACATTATGACCACCTGCCTAATATTGTGTCAGTCCCCCTTTTGCTGATAAAACAGCCCTGACCCGTCGAGGCATGGACTCCACTAGATCCCTGAAGGTGTGCTGTGGGATCTGGCACCAAGATGTTAGCAGCAGATCCTTTAAGTCCTGTAAGTTGCGAGGTGGAGCCTCCATGGGCTTAAAGGACACTTTTGATAGATACTGACCACTGCAGACCGGGAACACCCCACGAGCTGCAGTTTTGGAGATGTTCTGATCCAGTGGTCTAGCCATCACAATTTGGCCCTTCATCAAACTCGCTCCAATCCTTACACATGTCCATTTTTCCTGCTTCTAACACATCAACTTTGAGGACAAAATGTTCAATTGCTGCCGAATATATCCCACCCACTAACAGGTGCCATGATGAGGAGATACTCAGTCTTATTCACTTCACCTGGTCATAATGTTATGGCTGATCGGTGTCTATCTTTACGTACATGAAGAACTTAAAGCTGGTTTTCAGAAACAAAAATCATGCATCGCAAAATTATTTGGACATCAGTGCCGATGCAAACAAATATGACAAAAAAAATGTAAATCTCTGCGCTGAAACAATCCTCATCTAAAACCCACCAATAGGAGGATGACGGAGTGTAAATGAAATGTTTGTAATGTATGTAATAAATGTAATGAAACTAATTAATAAAAGCACAGCAGCTTCCATGCTGGTACAGTGAGTTGCTGTCACACATGCTAATGAACAGATTATGAGAATTATTTCTCACCACAAGCTCATTTTAAAGCCTGGACATTCCCTGATATTCCTGGAGAAATCCTGCGAGGTGTAAAAGTGTCTTCACTTCTGAGCTGGAAGCGTTGTATATTCTGATAACTGATATTTCTACTCATTACACCAGTTCACACCACCGTGGAAACCACAGGTCCATGGAGACGATGTCTGACCTCCAGTGTCTCAAACAAACCAGTCTGATTCATCAGTGGAGTAAAAACAGACCTCAGATCTAATCTCTGTTTAATCTAGGACCCCAGGGGTTCTTTAGTTGAACTTTTTCTCTAAGAATAAACACAGCGATTAGTCGTGACTCAGCTAATGAACCGAGCTGGATTCTGTCAGAGCTCTAACGCAGCAGGAGGTCAGACATCGCTATAAACCGTCTCCAGTATGCTGCATTTTCCACCTCACTGGTGCGTACTGGTTTTATTTCTGCTTCATATAAACCACTAAACCGCATAAGGCAGAGCTTTAGGGGTCTTCGTTACAATGGGAAGAAAAAAATAATTCCAGGTTTCTAAGAATTTACTTCAGCCATATGAGACGAAATGAAACTCTGGCCTCCAGGCTGATGGTCCTACACAGCATCGCAGTAATAATAATAATAATAATAATAATAATAATAATAATAATAATAATAATTAAACACATGCAGGTGTTTAATGTAATTGTTCCTGGACAATGTCTCTGGGGTTTCCGTTTCCTCTGAACTCTTCAGGTCAGTCGTTTTTTACAGACCGCTCTCACACACATGTGGATCACAACGCAATTTATCTTCTATAAAATGAGCAGCAGAAATAACTCCAGGTAAAATATATCCTGTGACAGCTGACATGAAGGTAAAGACTGCATCTTATCCTGATGGAATAAAAGCCAGAAGTTTCAGACTCTGAACAATATACATGATGTTTCTGATGGGGCTTTCACAACGTTCCTCAGGTTCTAGCACAGATACACACTACAGACATGTGATAAGCATGTGCACATGGTGAAGACACACGCCCACATTTATCCCAGGCAAATCAATCAGAATTTAATAAAACTGTATCATACACACACACACACACACACACACACACACACACACACACACACACACACACACACACACACACACAGAGAGACATGAACTACACCAGCTTTACAGCACAATGGATTATCTGAAAGGAGAACAGATATGGTCAGTGGTAGCTCAGTTGGTTAACGCTCTGGGTTGTTGTTTGGTTGGTCAGTGGTTCAAGCTGCCACTGTTGGGCCCCTGAGCAAGGCCCTCAAACCTCCTCACTCCAGGTGCTGTATCATGGCTGACCCTGTGATCTGACCACAGCCTCCAACTTCTTCTTCTTCTTTCGGCTTCTCCCTTCAGGGGTCGCCACAGCGAATCATCTCTCTCCACCTATCCCTATCTTCTGCATCCTCAACCCTTGCACCCACTAGCTTCATATCCTCATTAATTCCATCCATATACCTCCTCTTTGGCCTTCCTCTTTGCCTCCTGCCTGGCAGCTTCATGTCCAACATTCTCCTACCAATATACTCACTCTCCCTCCTCTGAACATGTCCAAACCATCTTAATCTGGCCTCCCTAACTTTGTCCCCCAAACGTCCAACATGAGCTGTCCCTCTGATGTACTCGTTCCTAATCCTGTCCAACCTTGTCACTCCCAAAGAGAACCTCAACATCTTCAGCTCTGCTACCTCTAGCTCTGACTCCTGTCTCTTCCTCAGTGACACTGTCTCTAAACCATACAGCATGGCCGCTCTCACCACTGTCCTGTACACCTTCCCCTTGATTCTCGCTGATATTTTCCTCTCACACAGAACTCCCCACACCTTTCTCCACCCATTCCAACCTGCCTGCACTCGCTTCTTTACCTCTTTCCCACACTCTCCATTACTCTGGACTGTTGACCCCAAGTACTTAAACTCCTGTACCTTCTTCACCTCTTCACCCTGTAACCTTACTGTTCCACTTCCCTCCCTTTCATTCACACACATGTACTCAGTCTTACTACGACTGACTTTCATCCCTCTTCTCTCCAGCGCAAACCTCCACCTCTCCAGGTTTTCCTCCACCTGCTCCCTGCTCTCACTACAGATCACAATGTCATCTGCAAACATCATTGTCCAAGGAGACTCCTGTCTGCCCTCCTCTGACAACTGGTCCATCACTATAGCAAACAGGAAGAGGCTCAGAGCCGATCCCTGATGCAGTCCCACCTCCACATTGAACTCCTCTGTCTGACCTACAGCACACCTCACCACTGTCCTGCTCCTCTCATACATGTCCTGCACCACTCTGACATACTTCTCTGCTACTCCTGACTTCCTCATACAGTACCACAGCTCTTCTCTTGGCACCCTGTCATACGCTTTCTCCAAGTCTACAAACACACAGTGCAACTCCCTCTGACCATCCCTATACTTCTCCATCAAAATTCTCAGAGCAAAAATTGCATCTGTTGTGCTCTTTCTGGGCATGAAGCCATACTGCTGCTCACAAATTTCCACTACCTTCCTTAACCTAGCTTCCACTACTCTTTCCCATAGCTTCATTGTATGGCTCATCAACTTTATCCCCCTATAGTTACTGCAACTCTGCACGTCACCCTTATTCTTAAAGATCGGCACTAACACACTTCTTCTCCATTCCTCAGGCATCCTCTCACTCTCTAAAACCCTGTTGAACAAACTAGCTAAAAATTCCACTGCTGCCTCTCCCAAACACTTCCAGACCTCCACCGGGATGTCATCAGGACCAACTGCCTTCCCACTTTTCATCCTCTTCAAAGCCTTCCTGACTTCATCCTTTCTAATCTTATCTACTTTCTGTTCCACAGAGTTCACCCCTTCTACTCTTTTTTCCCTCTCATTTTCCTCATTCATCAGCTCCTCAAAGTATTCCTTCCATCTCCTCTGTACACTCTCCTCACTTGTGAGCACCCTTCCATCTCTATCCTTAATAACTCTAACTTGCTGCACATCCTTCCCATCTCGATCCCTCTGCCTAGCTAACCTGTACAAGTCCTTCTCTCCTTCTCTAGTGTCTAACCTAGTGTACAACTCGTCATATGCCTTCTGCTTGGCCTTAGACACCTCCCTCTTCACTCTGCGCTGTAACTCCTTGTATTCCTGTCTATTCTCTTCAGTCCTGTCCATGTCCCACTTCTTCTTGGCTAACCTCTTCCTCTGGATACTATCCTGAACTTCCTCATTCCACCACCAAGTCTCCTTATCTTCTTTCCTCCTTCCAGATGACACACCCAGCACCTTTCTCCCTGTCTCCCTGATCACTTCTGCTGTAGTTTCCCAGTCATCTGGCAGCACTACCTGACCACCCAGAGCCTGCCTCAACTTCTGTCTAAATTCTTCACAACATTCCTCCTTTTTCAGCTTCCACCACTTGGTTTTCTTCTCTATCTCTGATCTCTTCTTCTTACAGACCATCAGAGTCATCCTACACACCACCATCCTATGCTGTCTGGCTACACTCTCTCCCACTACCACTTTACAGTCACTAATCTCTTTCAGATTGCCTCTTCTACATAGGATGTAGTCTACCTGTGTGCTCCTACCTCCACTCTTGTAAGTCACTCTATGCTCCTCCCTCTTCTGAAAATAAGTGTTAACCACACCCATGTCCATCCTCTTAGCAAAGTCCACTACCATCTGTCCTTCAAGGTTCCTTTCCTTAACTCCAAACTTGCCCATCACCTCCTCATCACCTGTGTTCCCCTCACCAACATGTCCATTAAAATCCGCTCCTATCACCACTCTCTCACCCGTGGGAATACTCTCCATCACCTCATCTAATTCACTCCAGAATCTCTCTTTCTCCTCCAACTCACAACCTACCTGTGGGGCATAACCACTAACAACATTCAACATCACCCCTTCAATCTCTAACTTCAGACTCATCACCCTGTCTGACACTCTCTTCACCTCCAGGACATTCCTCACAAACTCCTCCTTCAGGACCACACCTACCCCATTTCTCTTACTATCCACACCATAATAAAACAGCTTGAATCCTGCTCCTATACTACGAGCCTTGCTACCCTTCCACCTGGTCTCCTGTACACACAGTATATCCACCTTCCTTCTCTCCATCACATCAGCCAGCTCTCTACCTTTCCCTGTCATAGTACCAACATTCAGAGTTCCTATTCTCAGTCCTACACTCTTACCTTTCCTCTTCTCTCTCTGTCTGCGCACTCTCCTCCCTCCTCTACTTCTTCGACCAACAGTAGCCCAATTTCCACCGGCGCCCTGTAGGTCAACGGCGCCGATGGCGGTTGTTGTTAACCCGGGCCTCGACCGATCCGGTATGAAATTCGTACTGACGATTCGCATGGTTAAATTTGGCAATGTTTTACGCCGGATGCCCTTCCTGACGCAACCCTCTCTATTTATCCGGGCTTGGGACCGGCACAGAAGTCACTGGACTGTGACCCCCATGGCTAGATTTGACCACAGCCTCCAACGATATGTGAAAAAAGAATTTGACAGTGATGTATATGTGACTGTTTGTTGGATAAATGTCTGATAGAGAGTATCTGATTGGATATAAACAGGAGGAGTACGGGATGATGAACTGTACATTTTTTAAATTTGTGTGATTTTTTTTTAATACTTGTGTCCATTGCAGTGAGATAAAAAAAACAACAAAAAGCTCTTGAACACAGACTTCTTGTGCTCTTATATGAACACTAGACCTGTTTAAATCATCTTAAACAGTAAACAATCACAAACCTGTCAGAGATACAATACTGAAATGATGCAATGCGCACACACACACACACACACACACACACACACACACACACACACCTCAGCCCATGCTGCTAATGACATCCTTTCCTTTCCTTTCCTTTCCTTTCCTTTCCTTTCCTTTCCTTTCCTTTCCTTTCCTGCCCCGCCCCGCCCCGCCCCGCCCCGCCCCACCCCACCCCACCCACGCCACGCCACGCCACGCCACGCCACGCCACTAAGTTATAACAAAAATAGAATTTAATTAATAAATAATTTGCACTAGGTTTTTCCCCGTTTTCTTTATTAATCGTGAAGGAGTATTTCATTTAAAATAAATTCAGTATATTATTGACATTATATTAGGAACACATATTAAATCCTAAATATTAATCATTAATTATTAATCTGCAGCACTGAGCCTGTAATATAACTTTTCTAACTAATTTAAAATTTAAATCTTTGTTCAATAGTTTCATTTTATTTCTATTCAGCTGGCTCTGCAAAATCACTCAGATATTTTAAAGAAGGAAATGCACTTAAAAAAAGATAGTGAAAACTTTTCCTTTTTTTTTTTTTTTTACTGTATCCCAGCATGCTCCCTTTCCCTTACACTAATGTATAGGCCTGATGTATTTTCCATATGATGTGGTCGTTTCTCCGCTTCCCACCAACATCTTTAATAACTGGTCCTCTGAGCACATGAGCAAGACTGTAGGATTGTTCAGCTGTAGAAAACACACACTAGTAGCTTGTTTGTTTGTTTGTTTGTTTGTTTGTTTGTTTGTTTTCTCCAGGATGTGACCCCACATCTCAGAGAGTTTGCTGGTCAGTTTATCTGTAGCTCAGCTGGACTCTGCTGGTGGTTCAGCTTATTTAACTTCATGAATGTGTGAGTGGTCATGACCTCGGCTAATAGGAAATGAATCATCAGGATGAACAGGTTCTCACGGGGTAAACAGACCTGAATCTCAGACATGTCGTCATGCTGAAAGAGAGCAAGTTCTCAGAGAACTTACAGATCTGGAGTTTGGTCTTCACACTGAGACACTGTGGGAGATTTTCACTCTGTTAACAACAACTTTAATAATGTCTCATGTTAATGCACTTCAGTTCTCCTGCATTCACTCCTCTTTGCACACTTCTATATACTCCACTCTATACCTCACTCCTCTATTCACTTCTCTATTCATTTACATTTACATTTCTGGCATTTGGCAGATGCTTTTATCCAGAGCGACGTACAAAAGTTCTTTAAAGTCTCTATCAATGAATACATTAACACTGGTTCACTAGGTCACAGACTTAGGATACCATTAGCCTAAACACTGAGTTGTTGTTGTTGTTTTTTTAAACATATAACAATACATAAAACCCTGGAAAAATAAGATCCAGTTTAAGTGTTTCAGGAAGAGGAAGGTCTTCAGCCGTTGTTTGAAGACAGTCAGTGACTCGGCTGTACGGCTAGTTATAGACCTACCTCTTACCCTGAGAGATGGTGGACCAGTCGAGCAGTGCTAGTGGATCTGAGGGAGCGAGGTGCAGTGTGAGGAGTAATAAGAGCTTTGAGGTCAGATGATGCTGGCCCATTCTTGGCTTTGTAGGCAAGGGTTAATGTTTTGGGTGTGGTGTTCGAGAACTTAGGCAGGTTGAAAACAAGTCACACAGCTGCATTTTGGATCATTTGCAGTGGACGAATTGCGTTCAGAGGTAGACCTGCCAGAAGAGAGCTGCAGTAGTCCAATCTCGAAATGACCAGAGGCTGAACAAGCACCTGAGTAGCCTGTGTGGATAAAAATTGACGAATCCTACTGATGTTGTACAGAAGAAACTGACATGAGCATGTCACATTAGCAACAGGGTGGTATGAAAACCTATGTGAGGCTATAACTTCACCAAGAGTATTTTTTAAATTGATTCCAAGATGGCGGCATGGCAGTAGCACGCAGTGGCCACTCCGGATCCAAAATGGTGCTATTGTCATCATATAGCCCGACTACCACGCATATGGACACCAGATACAACGGTGTTCATGTGTACGACTGCCAGACACTACTAGAGCTTGGAAATCATGCAACAGCCAACACGCATGATAAACTACGAAAAAGCCTTTGCAATCTCGGATTGCTGCGGAGACCAGGCCCTGAGTTCTCGGCGTCGCCCGATGCCGGTGGCCGGGAGAGAAGTCAACAAAAGAGGTGTGTGAGGAAGCGGAAGCTTGGCAAGAGGGCGGGTGTCCGTGCTAGGCTAAAAACAAACCCTAGCCGGGCGGCACTCACTTCCATTCTTCTTTCAAATGTCTGCTCCCTGGATAATAAACTGGACTACATTCAACTCCAGCAAAATACATGGCATGAGTACAGAGACTGCTGCGTTTTGGTTTTCACTGAGACGTAGCTCAGCGACAGAGTTCCAGATGCCGCCATTCAGCTAGATGGGCTAACTGTGTTTCATGCCGATAGAAATGCAGCTCTGTGCGGTAAGACTCGCGGTGGCGGTGTGTGTGTTTACATCAAGATGGACTGGTGCAAGAACTCTGTGCTTGTTTCTAGCTACTGTTCATTGCTAGTGGAGTTTGTGACTGTTAGATGCAGGCCTTTTTATTTACCACGAGAATTTACCACCGTATTCATTGTCGGAGTGTACATTCCCCCCAGCGCTAATGCTGAAGAGGCTCTGTGTAAGCTCTTTGGAGCCATCATCCCAACGTGCCTAAAGACCACCACCATCATCCCCATGCCGAAGAAGTCTCCAGTGTCCTGTCTCAATGACTACTGTCCCGTTGCACTCACAGCCATCATCATGAAGTGCTTCACGAGGCTTGTCATGAGGCAAATCAAGGACCTGCTGCCACCATCACTAGACCCCATGCAGTTTGTGTATCGTCCAAATCGCTCCACGGACGATGCCATCAGTCTTTCCATCTGTCCCTCTCACACCTGGAAAATAAGGAGACCTATGTATGAATGCTGTTCATCAACTTCAGTTCAGCATTCAACACAATCATCCCTCAGCACCTGACTGAGAAGCTGAGCCTGCTGGGCATCAACACCTACCTCTGCAACTGGATCCTGGACTTCCTGACTGGAAGACCTGTCAGTCAGAATCAGGAACAGCACCTCCAGAGCCACCACACTGAACACTGGAGCTCCTCAGGGCTGCGTGCTCAGTCCACTGCTGTTCACCCTGCTGACTCATGACTGTGCAGCAATGCACAACTTCAAATACATCATTAAGTTCGCCAATGACACGACCGTGGTGGGTCTCATCAGCAAGAACAACGAGGAGGTGCAGAGGCTAACAGCCTGGTGTAAGGACAACAACCTGTCTCTGAACGTGGAGAAAACAAAAGAGATGGTTGTTGACTTCAGGAAAGCACAGTTACCATTCTCCTCTGGACATTGATGGGTCCAACGTGAAGATCATCAAGAGCACCAAATTCCTCACTGTTCACCTGGCGGAGGACCTCACCTGGTCGCTCAACACCAGCTCCATCACCAAGAAAGCCCAGCAGTGTCTCTACTTCTTGCAAAGGCTGAAGAAGGCTCATCTTCCACCTCCCATCCTGACTACCTTCTACAGAGGGACTATCGAGAGCATCCTGGGCAGCTGCATCACTGGCTGGTTCAGGAATTGCACCGTGTCAGATCGCAAGACCCTGCAGCGGATAGTGAGGACACCTGAGAAGATCATCTGAGTCTCTCTTCCCTCTATTATGGACATCTACTCCACATGCTGCATCTGCAAAGCCAACAGCATTGTAGATGACCCCACACACCCCTCACACACACTCTTCACCCTCCTGCCATCTGGAAAGAGGTGTGGACTCACCCACACATACACACACACATGCATACACACACACCTGATATTGTTTACATGCACACGTCACTTTAATATTTGTATTTGTACCATAACTTGGGACACTATATCTGTGTTAAATACCTCTGCTGCTGCTACTCTTGCACTCACTGTACAACACTGTTCTTTTTTTGCACACAGTTGGCGTTATGTGTCCTGTTTGTCTGCACTGTCTTGTCATTCCCTGCACTTATGTTGTATGTTTAGTTTAAAAATTCTGCACCTTAGATTAACTTCATGTTTGTCCGCACCTCTGGTCCAGGAGGAATGTTGTTTCATTTCACCATGTACTGCATCAGCTATATTCGGTTGAAGTGACAATAAAGCTTCTTTGACTTTGACTTTGACTTTGAATATAGAGGGAGAAAAGGAGAGGACCAAGTATTGAGCCTTGTGGGACACCAGTAGAGAGTCTGCGTGGAGCAGATGCCAATCCCTTCCATGTTACCTGATATGAGCGACCATCCAGGTAGGAAGCAAACCATTCCCATGCTGTTCCACAAATTCCAAGACTCCTGAGGGTGGAGAAGAGAGTCTTGTGGTTTACTGTGTCAAATGCTGCAGACAGGTGGAGGAGGATGAGGAGAGATAACAGTTTGGCTGATCTAGCAGCATGTAGTTTCTCAGTGACTGCCAAAAGGGCAGTCTCTGTGGAATGTGCTGCTTTGAACCAGACTGGTTGGGGTCATGGAGGTTATTCTGCAGGAGATAGTCAGACAGCTGATTATAAACAATGTGTTCGAGAATTTTAGAAAGAAATGAGAGAAGTGATACCGGTCTGTAGTTGCTGATGTCTGAAGGATCCAGAGCAGGTTTCTTCAGTATGGGGATAACCATTGCTTTCTGGCAGTTGGAACATGGCCAGATGTTAAGGATCCATTGATGACTGTGGTGATGAAGAGCAGGAGGTCAGGTGAGAAGGTCTGGAGCATAGTTGAAGGGATTGGATCCAGTGGGCAGGTGGTAGGATTGCAGGACCGGATAATTAGCAAAACCTCTTCTGCTGCTGCAGTTGAGAGCTGCTTCAATGAAGGAGTAGCGGAGTCCTGACTGTGTGATGTAGATGAAGTTGGGGCAGAAGTGACGGTCTAGCAGATCTTCTCAATCTTCTCTGTGTAAAAAGTGGGGAAATCTTCGGTGGTCAGGGAGGATGGAGCAGGTGGAGCCGGAGGGTTGAGTAGTGATGAGAAGATGTTGTGGATGTTGTAGCTTTTTGAGAATTTTGAGAAGAGAGAATTTGGACAGGAGTGTATGATAAGAGATGAGATCTGCTTCGAGTTTAGATTTCTTCCACTTCCTCGCTGCTGATTGTAGTTCTCTCCGATTGTTGCAAAGCACATCTGACAGCCAAGGAGCAGGACAAGAAGTCTTCCTGCATTTAGTGGACAAAGGGCAGAGAATGTCCATGGTTGAGGAAAGAAAAGGAGAGCAAAGTGTCTGTAGCTGAGTCCAGTGGTAGGGAGGAAAAGGAGTCATGGTCAGGAAGAGATGAAAGAGTGCAGGAAGCTACAGAGGAAGGAGAGATAGAGTGCAGGTTTCGGCGGGTGAGAGAGAGGTGCTGGGAGTTACGTTTAGGCAGGATAGGGAGAGTGATAGTGAAGGATACCAGGTGATGATCGGAGATATGAAGTGGGGTAGCAGTCATGTCTGTAGCTGGGGAAGGATGAGTGAAGACTAGATCCAGGACGTTTCCTCCCTTGTGTGTGGGAGGGCAGCTGTTGAAGGACAAGGAGAATGAATTCAGAAGAGCCAGAGGGCCAGAAGACAAGCTTGTCAGATGGGAGGTTGAAATCTCCAAGAACCATCAGAGGGGTGCTGTCAGAAGGGAAGACACTGAGTAGTGTGTCCATTTCTTCCATGAAGTGTCCTCGGGGACCATCTCCATGACAACAGCAGACCTGTACCACCACCCCTGCCTGATTCTCGTGGTGAGTGAGAGAAAGTGTAGGCAGAGGGTAGAGCAGTCGGTGTAGCAGTGTTCTGTGGTGATATCCAGGTCTCAGTTAGTGCCAGAAAATCAAAGGAATAGTGGGAGGCTAAAGCTCTATACACTCTATCCTCTATACACTCCTCCATTCACTCCTCTATGCACTCCTCTAGTCACTCCTCTATACACTCATCTAAACAATCCTCCATTCACTCCTCTATACACTCCTCCATTCACTCCTCTATACACTCCTCTATGCACTCCTCTATGCACTCCTCTATACACTCCTCTAAACACTCCTCCATTTACTCCTCCATTCACTCCTCTATACACTCCTCTATACACTCTTCTATACACTCTATATACTCCTCTATACATTCCACTATTCACTCCTCTTTATACTCCTCAAAACAATCCTCCATTTACTCCTCCAGTCACTCCTCTATACACTCCTCTATAGACTCTTCAATACATTCCTCCATTCACTCCTCTATACGCTCCTCTATATACTCCTCTATACACTCCTCTATTCAAGCCTCCATTCACTCCTCTATACACCTCTTCTATACATTCCTCTAAAATACTCCTCTATTCACATCCTCCTATACACTCCTCATACTCCTCTATACAATCCTATATACACTCTCTATTCACCCTCCATTCCATACCTCTATACCTCTTCTCTACACTCCTCTATATACTCCTCTATTCATCCTATATAACTCCTTATTCACTCCTCCATTTACTCCTCTATCCTCCTCTATTCACTCCTCTTTCCCTCTATCACTCCTCTATTCACTCCTCCATTTACTCCTCTATCCCCTCTACCTCGCTCCTCATTCACTCCTCCATTTACTCCTCAAAATTCACTCCTCCATTTACTCCTCTATACACTCCTCTATTCACACCTCTATTCACTCCCCCTTACTTCACTCCTCTATTCACCCTCTGTTCACTCCTCTATACACTCCTCTATTCACTCCTCCATTTACTCCTCTATTCACTCCTCCATTTACTCCTCTATCACTCCTCCATTTACTCCTCTTTACACTCCTCATACACTCCTCTATTTACTCCTCCATTTACTCCTCTAACCCCATTCACCCTCTATTCACTCCTCCATTTACTCCTCTATACACTCCTCTTTTTTCCCACACCTCTATTCACTCTCCATTTACTCCTCTATACTCTCCTCTATTCACACCTCTGTTCACTCCTCTATTCACTCCTCCATTTACTCCTCTATTCACTCCTCTATTCACTCCTCCATTTACTCCTCTATACACTCCTCTATTCACACCTCTATTCACTCCTCCATTTACTCCTCTATACTCTCCTCTATTCACACCTCTTTCACTCCTCTATACACTCCTCTATTCACTCCTCCATTTACTCCTCTATACACTCCTCTATTCACACCTCTCATCTTTACTCCTCTATTCACTCCTCATTTACTCCTCTATACACTCCTCTATTCACCTCCATTTACTCCTCTATACACTCCTCTATTACTCCTCTATTCACTCCTCCATTTACTCCTCTATACACTCCTCTATTCACACCCCCTTTACTCCTCTATACACTCCTCTATTCACACCTCTTTACTCCCCCTTTATTCAACTCCCTCTATTCACCCTCTTTCACTCCTCTATACACTCCTCTATTCACTCCTCCATTTACTCCTCTATACACTCCTCTATTCACTCCTCTATTTACTCCTCCATTTACGCCTCTATTCACTCCTCCATTTACTCCTCTATACACTCCTCTATTTACTCCTCTATACACTCCTCTATTTACTCCTCTATTCACTCCTCCATTTACTCCTCTATACACTCCTCTATTTACTCCTCTATTCACTCCTCCATTTACTCCTCTATTCACTCCTCCATTTACTCCTCTATTCACTCCTCCATTTACTCCTTTATACACTCCTCTATTCACGCCTCTATTCACTCCTCCATTTACTCCTCTATACACTCCTCTATTTACTCCTCTATACACTCCTCTATTCACGCCTCTATTCACTCCTCCATTTACTCCTCTATACACTCCTCTATTTACTCCTCTATTCACTCCTCCATTTACTCCTCTATACACTCCTCTATTTACTCCTCTATTCACTCCTCCATTTACTCCTCTATTCACTCCTCCATTTACTCCTCTATTCACTCCTCCATTTACTCCTTTATACACTCCTCTATTCACTCCTCCATTTACTCCTCTATACACTCCTCTATTCACACCTCTATTCACTCCTCCATTTACTCCTCTATTCACTCCTCCATTTACTCCTCTATACACTCCTCTATACACTTTGCCATATGCTCCTCTACAGTATATCTTCCACTACACACATGCACTGCAGTGATCTGGAACTTTTATTCTTTCATTCATCTGTTCATTCATATTTCATGTTCATTTCACATCTTTAATACCCATATTCAGTGTGACAGTGTATCAGTATGTAAATCTGAAGCAGCATGGTGCTGTATGATTGAGGGTGATGACGTCACTGCGTTATGAATATTATTCCCAGATGTGGCCGAATCCAGATGATTCTGTTTATGTTTCCACGTGCACAAATGATTCATTCACTAAACCTCCATGACATGTTTTAATGCATGAAGCTTTACATTAGACTTTAGATTTTTCTTAAAGTGTAATAAATGGAGGATATACATGCCAGAACAGTAAATCCACATATTCCAGTGTTTTGCTGTTTAATCCGCAGCAGCAGACTGTTTTTCCTGCCACAGTGCCATTAACCGTTTCTGCCCCTGATTAAAGCCACATTTCTAGAGGTATAGAGGCTCAAGGCTATGTGCAGGGTTACCAGATTGGACATTTACAAACATGAGCTATACTTTAGGACATATTGTATAGGGAAGTGTGTTCACATCTGTCCATTATCTTCTATCTATTTTCTTTCTTTCTTTCTTTCTTTTCTTTTCTTTCTTTCTTTTCTTTTCTTTCTTTCTTTCTTTCTTTCTTTCTTTCTATCTATCTATCTATCTATCTATCTATCTATCTATCTATCTATCTATCTTTTCTTTCTTTCTTTCTTTCTTTCTTTCTTTCTTTTCTTTCTTCTATCTATCTATCTATCTATCTATCTATCTATCTATCTATCTATCTATCTATCTATCTTTCTTTCTTTCTTTCTTTCTTTCTTTCTTTCTTTCTTTCTTTCTTTCTTTCTCATACTCCATGTTGTTGTTGTGGTGAAAGAGAATAATTAGATCTACTGTAAAGTGAAATCTGGCAACCCGGTGGTGGTGGATGGTTGAATTCAGGCCGGAGAGCACAAACGCCACTCAGCTGAAGTTCTCAATGCTGCGCGGAGTCTCTGCGCCTCACACACACACACAACACACACACACACACACACACACACACACACACACACACACACACACACACACACACTCTTGCCCCAATGATCGGAGTACGGCAGCAGTGTGTTGAGTGTGTGTGTCCGCGTTTATAGTAACACCGATATGGACTACTTTTACCTCCTGCTCTGCGCCGTCACACTCGGACTGGTGGAGAACTCCGGAGGTGAGTACCTTATCCAGCACACACACACACACACACACACACACACACACTCGCGGTATTCAGCTCATACAAACTGCACACGTTGTGTGTGTGTGTGTGTGTGTGTGTGTGTGTGTGTGTGTGGGGGGCGTGCGCGCGCGGGCACGGATATTAACACCGGTGTTTATTAATGAGCTCAACACCAACATCTGGAGAAAAAAAGCCCCGTGCTGCATTAATCGTACGCGACACAAATCAATCCACATCCGGTTTCACATCCCAGTGTGAGAGCAGCTCTGATAGTATTTTATTTAACAGTAAGTGTGGGATTAATACACACAGCACTGACTTCACAGTGCAGAAGGTCTGCAGATGTTCAGCTGAAACTCTCAGTAGGTGAGAACCACAGCGAGAGTTTATTCAACACTACAGGTGTGGAGGAGCTGGAGGTGGAGCAGAACCTTCTTCAGGGTCCAGTTTAGAGACCAAAGGGACAGCGAGAATATTGTGGACTATATAATACATTAGATGAGCTTTAGCTGAACTTTAAATGAGTGATTGATGAAAGACAAGTGTTACATGAGCATTAGCATTGAGCGTTAGTTGAGCGTTAGTTGAGCGTTAGTTCTTAACTTTGAGTAAATGTCCACTTGCTATTTGACTGATTTTCTTAAATGGGGAAAAACAGATCGTTTTGTACACATTATACAACTTAATCAGAGTTGTTTATATTAGTCCTTTTCCATTAATGATATGTAAGGTTAGTGTTAGTTTCTTCTGTTTCTGTAACTGGTGTAGATTTGTTTCTGTTTCGGTAACTTTTGTAGAACGTTGTGTAGCTTCTGTCTCCAGAAATCTGAGCAGGTTTCAGGTTCTGGTCTGGTTTAGATCTTCCTTGACAGCCGTTTCCAGGATGTTGGCATGAACGGAGATTCTCCAGAGCCTAATCAATTACTACATGGCGTCCCACAAGGTTCTGTTTTAGGCCCTAATTGTTCTGCTTTTCTCTCCTACTTTTGGACATGTAATGTTGGGTTTTAGCTCTACACTGATGAGACAGTTCCAGATTCAGCAGTAAAACAGAAACAGATAAAAAGCTGGATGAATTAAACACAGTGATTCAGTAAAAGATCATGTGCTCCATATGACTGTATACTGTAGATATGAAG
This sequence comes from Hemibagrus guttatus, assembly GCA_033459395.1. Classification (NCBI taxonomy): domain Eukaryota; kingdom Metazoa; phylum Chordata; class Actinopteri; order Siluriformes; family Bagridae; genus Hemibagrus; species Hemibagrus guttatus. Next base: position 25,567,950 of record JAUCMX010000012.1, on the reverse strand, counting down.
ACATTTAATATCCTCTGTGTGTGTGTGTGTGTGTGTGTGTGTGTGTGTGTGTGTGTGTGTGTGTGTTAGTGAGTCTGTCAGAGAAGCTGAGTGAGTTTGGCCTCATCGTCCCCTTCAGCTCGGACTCTCGTGGCCGGTTTGTCTCTCACATCCTGTCGTCCGGCTCGCCATCGCCGTTACCTTCGGAGCGGAGGCGAGTGGCCCGCAGTGCCCATGCGGCATCCTCCAGGTTTTTGTTCTTTAACATCACTGTGTTTGGAAGGGAGCTCCACTTGCGACTGAGGGCCAACCGGAGACTGGTGGCCCCCTCTGCCTATGCAGAATGGCATGAGGACTTCGAGGAGAAGGAGAAGGAGCGGATTAACAACGACTGCCTGTTCACCGGAGACGTCAGTGACATGCCGGAAGCTTCTGTGGCCATCAGTAACTGTGACGGACTCGTGAGTAACTACTGACCATCAAGATATTTCAGTTCACTGAGGGACAGCTGTTAGGGCTTATGATTCTGTCTGTAGAAATGAATTTTGTGTGTGTGTGTGTGTGTGTGTGTGTGTGAGAGAGAGAGAGAGAGAGAGAGAGGGAGAGAGAGAGAGAGAGAGAGAGAGTGTGTGTGTGTGTGTGAGAGAGAGAGAGACAGAGAGAGAGAGAAAGAGAGAGAGAGAGAGAGGGCGAGAGAGAAAGAAAACAAACCACAAGCCCATAATTGTCGAGTGTGTGTGTGTCTTTCATTTGTGAGTGGAATTGCCTTGAATGTCAAAGTTTCTTTTGTGAGTTACATAATGTAACTGTTTATTTATTTGTTTATTTATTTATTTATTTATTTATTTAGCAACATTAAGTCATTTTCATCTAAGGTTAGATGAATGTCAGTTTTAAGAGCATTAGTGTAGATATATGACAAATGTTAGATGAACGTTTCATTGGCGTTAGATAAGCGCTAGATGAATATTAAATGAGCGTTCAATGTATTTTAGATAAGTGTTAGATATATGTTAGATGCATGTTAGATAAGCGTTAGATAAGCATTAGATGTATGTTAGAAGAGCGTTAGATAAGCGTTAGATGTATGTTAGATGAGCGTTAGATAAGCGTTAGATGTATGTTAGATGAGCGTTAGATGTATGTTAGATAAGCGTTAGATGTATGTTAGATGAGCGTTAGATAAGCGTTAGATGTATGTTAGATGAGCGTTAGATGTATGTTAGATAAGCGTTAGATAAGCGTTAGATGTATGTTAGATGAGCGTTAGATGTATGTTAGATAAGCGTTAGATAAGCGTTAGATGTATGTTAGATGAGCGTTAGATGTATGTTAGATGAGCATTAGATAAGCATTAGATGTATGTTAGAAGAGCGTTAGATAAGCGTTAGATGTATGTTAGATAAGCGTTAGATGTATGTTAGATGAGCATTAGATAAGCGTTAGATGTATGTTAGATGAGCATTAGATAAGCATTAGATGTATGTTAGAAAAGCGTTAGATAGCGTTAGATGTATGTTAGATAAGCGTTAGATTATGTTAGATAAGCGTTAGATGTATGTTAGATGAGCATTAGATAAGCATTAGATGTATGTTAGATGAGCGTTAGATGAGCGTTAGATGTATGTTAGATGAGCGTTAGATGTATTTAAGATGAGCTTAGATGAGCATTAGATGTATTTAAGATGAGAGTTAGATGAGCATTAGATGTATTTAAGATGAGCATTAGATGAGTGTTAGATGTGTTTAGGATGAGCATTAGATGAGCATTAGAAGTATTTAAGATGAGCGTTAGATGAGCGTTAGATGAGCATTAGATGTATTTAAGATGAGCATTAGATGAGCGTTAGATGTATTTAAGATGAGCGTTAGATGAGCATTAGATGTATTTAAGATGAGCATTAGATGAGCGTTAGATGTGTTTAGGATGAGCATTAGATGAGCATTAGATGTATTTAAGATGAGCGTTAGATGAGAGTTAGATGAGCATTAGATGTATTTAAGATGAGCGTTAGATGAGCGTTAGATGTGTTAGGATGAGCGTTAGATGAGCATTAGAAGTATTTAAGATGAGCGTTAGATGAGCATTAGATGAGCATTAGATGTATTTAAGATGAGCTTTAGATGAGCATTAGATGTATTTAAGATGAGCGTTAGATGAGCATTAGATGTATTTAAGATGAGCGTTAGATGAGAGTTAGATGAGAGTTAGATGAGAGTTAGATGAGAGTTAGATGAGCATTAGATGTATTTAAGATGAGCGTTAGATGAGCGTTA
>JAUCMX010000012.1:25540694-25563194 GCA_033459395.1 Hemibagrus guttatus | reverse complement strand
AGAAGTTTATTGTTTTTATCATAAGGGCAGAGCTCTGGCCAGGAATCAGACCCGGGTCACATGACTGACCCCAGCATTGATGAGAGAATGTGAGAATGAGGCTGTGTTTCTGCGAAGGAAATGAAGCTGATACGGGGCAGATGGAGAGACTTCTGCCTCCATGTGTCCTGCTGAACAGGAGCCAACATCAACACAGGCTGGTGTGAGAGCTTTGGAGTGCTTCCTTATCCTCCATCCTGCTCCTCAACCCCGGGTCCTGCAGAGAGAAGGAGAAAGCTGCCTCATGTTGGTGTGTGATAGACAGAGCGATCTGGAGGAAGCTGATTACAGAGGCTTAAATACCTGCTTCTTATATTGGACTAATCTGAAGATGCTGCAACTGTCTGATCTGTACGATAAATATCATCGCATTACATACCCCCAGTGTCCATCTTTACTAAATACCCCCAGTGTCCATCTTTACTAAATACCCCCAGTGTCCATCTTTACTAAATACCCCCAGTGTCCATCTTTACTAAATACCCTCATTGTGCATCTTTACTAAATACCCCCAGTGTCCATCTTTACTAAATACCCCCAGTGTCCATCTTTACTAAATACCATCAGTGTCCATCTTTACTAAATACCCTCATTGTCCATCTTTACTAAATACCGTCAGTGTCCATCTTTACTAAATACCCCCAGTGTCCATCTTTACTAAATACCGTCAGTGTCCATCTTTACTAAATACCATCAGTGTCCATCTTTACTAAATACCCCCAGTGTCCATCTTTACTAAATACCTCAGTGTCCATCTTTACTAAATACCCTCATTGTGCATCTTTACTAAATACCGTCAGTGTCCATCTTTACTAAATACCCTCAGTGTCCATCTTTACTAAATACCCCCAGTGTCCATCTTTACTAAATACCCTCATGTGCATCTTTACTAAATACCGTCAGTGTCCATCTTTACTAAATACCCCAGTGTCCATCTTTACTAAATACCCCATGTCATCTTTACTAAATACCATCAGTGTCCATCTTTACTAAATACCCCCAGTGTCCATCTTTACTAAATACCCCATTGTCATCTTTACTAAATACCCCCAGTGTCCATCTTTACTAAATACCCCCAGTGTCCATCTTTACTAAATACCCCCAGTGTCCATCTTTACTAAATACCCTCATTGTCCATCTTTACTAAATACCGTCAGTGTCCATTTTACTAAATACCCCCAGTGTCCATCTTTACTAAATACCCAGTGTCCATCTTTACTAAATACCATCAGTGTCCATCTTTACTAAATACCCCCAGTGTCCATCTTTACTAAATACCCCCAGTGTCCATCTTTACTAAATACCCTCATGTCCATCTTTACTAAATACCCAGTGTCCATCTTTACTAAATACCTCATGTCCATCTTTACTAAATACCCCAGTGTCCATCTTTACTAAATACCCCATTGTCCATCTTTACTAAATACCTCAGTGTCCATCTTTACTAAATACCCCCAGTGTCCATCTTTACTAAATACCCTCAGTGTCCATCTTTACTAAATACCCTCAGTGTCCATCTTTACTAAATACCCCAGTGTCCATCTTTACTAAATACCCTCATTGTGCATCTTTACTAAATACCGTCAGTGTCCATCTTTACTAAATACCATCAGTGTCCATCTTTACTAAATACCCCCAGTGTCCATCTTTACTAAATACCCTCATTGTGCATCTTTACTAAATACCGTCAGTGTCCATCTTTACTAAATACCCCCAGTGTCCATCTTTACTAAATACCCTCATTGTGCATCTTTACTAAATACCATCAGTGTCCATCTTTACTAAATACCCCCAGTGTCCATCTTTACTAAATACCCTCATTGTGCATCTTTACTAAATACCCCCAGTGTCCATCTTTACTAAATACCCCCAGTGTCCATCTTTACTAAATACCATCAGTGTCCATCTTTACTAAATACCCTCATTGTCCATCTTTACTAAATACCGTCAGTGTCCATATTTACTAAATACCCCCAGTGTCCATCTTTACTAAATACCGTCAGTGTCCATCTTTACTAAATACCATCAGTGTCCATCTTTACTAAATACCCCCAGTGTCCATCTTTACTAAATACCCCCAGTGTCCATCTTTACTAAATACCCTCATTGTGCATCTTTACTAAATACCGTCAGTGTCCATCTTTACTAAATACCATCAGTGTCCATCTTTACTAAATACCCCCAGTGTCCATCTTTACTAAATACCCTCATTGTGCATCTTTACTAAATACCGTCAGTGTCCATCTTTACTAAATACCCCCAGTGTCCATCTTTACTAAATACCATCAGTGTCCATCTTTACTAAATACCCTCAGTGTCCATCTTTACTAAATACCCTCAGTGTCCATCTTTACTAAATACCCTCATTGTGCATCTTTACTAAATACCATCAGTGTCCATCTTTACTAAATACCCTCAGTGTCCATCTTTACTAAATACCCTCAGTGTCCATCTTTACTAAATACCCTCATTGTGCATCTTTACTAAATACCGTCAGTGTCCATCTTTACTAAATACCCTCAGTGTCCATCTTTACTAAATACCCTCAGTGTCCATCTTTACTAAATACCCTCAGTGTCCATCTTTACTAAATACCCCCAGTGTCCATCTTTACTATATAAACTGTGAAGGATTTAAAAGAATGTCTGGAGTTACACGTGTATGTTCATGATAGGATCCGCAGGGTTTACTGCAGGGGTTGAGTCACAGTTTATATTATAGAGGTGAATAGTGATGTTTTATAATCTGTAACTTTTTACACATACAAACAATGTCAGGCTTGTACCCAGTCTGAACTGGTGACTGGGGATTATTTGATGGTCAGTGTTTAGATGATTAGAGTTCAGTAGTGATTATTGATTAGTTCAATTCAATTTTTTCAATTAAATTTTATTTGTATAGCGATTTTAACAAAGAGCATTGTCTCAAAGCAGCTTTACAGAACATTCATTCATTCATTGTCTACCGCTTATCCGAACTACACTCGGGTCACGGGGAGCCTGTGCCTATCTCAGGCGTCATAGGGCATCAAGGCAGGATACACCCTGGACAGAGTGCCAACCCATCGCAGGGCACACACACACTCTCATTCGCTCACGCAATCACACACTACGGACAATTTAGAGATGCCAATCAACCTACCATGCATGTCTTTGGACTGGGGGAGGAAACCGGAGTACCCAGAGGAAACCCCCGAGGCACGGGGAGAACGTGCAAACTCCACAAACACACATGGCGGAGGCAGGAATCGAACCCCCAACCCTGGAGGTGTGAGGAAAACGTGCTAACCACTAAGCCACCGTGCCCCCTGCTTTACAGAACATAAGAAACAATAAACATACAAACAAACAGTCCTAGATGTTAGACAAAATTTTCCCTAGTGAGCGAGCCTGAGGTGACTCAAGCGACTGTGGCAAGGAAAAACTCCCTCAGATGGTATTAGGAAGAAACCTTGAGAGGAACCAGACTCAAAAGGGAACCCATCCTCATCTGGGTGACACACGGAGAGTGTGATATGAACAATGTCCTTTCTGCATTAGTTGTGTGATGCAGATACAGCATGTGTAGAATGTTATGTGTAAAATGTCCACATAATGTTGGCAGTGCTGCTTTGATTACTCCAGTCCTCAGAAAGCAGAACCCGGCTGGAGCCGGTCCATCTCTGGATGCCACCGGAGCTGGCACAATCTCTGTGTGTCTCGGGGATGGGTAGAAGAAGGGAAACAAATGGAAAGGAATTAGCGTAGCTGCTATTTATAATATTAGCAGGCACTAGATGATGATGTGCATTTAATCAGATTTATGGGATGTACTAGGTGTATGCCTGGCTAAAGAGATATGTCACTCTGTTAATCTAGACAGTTTAGATATTTCATCTGGTTTTGATGAGATATATAACTGTGTATTTTCAGCATAACAATGGAAACTAATCCCATGCCTTCTAATGATGTTGCCTAAGGGAAGCATGTATACTGAGAAAAGCAGAGGTCCTAAAACTGATCCTTGTGGGACCCCATATTCCACTGGCATTACACTGGACAGTTCTCCATTTAAATCTACAAACTGGTATCGATCAGACAGGTAGGATCTGAACCATTTTAACGCCTGTCCCTGAATACCTATGTGATTTTGTAAGCGGTCTACGAGAATGTTATGATCTATAGTGTCGAATGCAGCACTAAGATCAAGTAAGACTAATATTGAGATGCAGCCTTGGTCCGAAGCTAAAAACAAGTCATTTGTGATCTTAACTAGTGCAGTTTCTGTGCTATGATGGGCCTGAAACCTGACTGAAATTCTTCAAGGATATTGTTTTCCTGTAAGAAGGAGCATAATTGAGTAGACACAACCTTTTCTAATATTTTAGATATAAAGGGAAGGTTTGAAATCGGTCTGTAATTTAATAAGTCATTAGGGTCTAGTTTAGGTTTCTTAAGAAGATGCTTTATAACTGCTAGCTTGAGAGGTTTAGGGACGTGACCTAAATATAAGGAGGAATTAATAATGTTGAGGAGAGGCTCTCCAGCTGTGTGTATCACTTCTTTCAGTAATCTAGTTGGAATTGGATCTAACAAACATGTTGTTGAATTAGCCGTGGTGATAAGTTTATACAGCTCTTCCTGTCCTATACCTGTAAAGCATTGTAGCTTTAAATGTGGAGCTTTAGGTTGGACTAGATCACCGGATGTTGTCAAAGGTTGAACATTAATTATTTTGTTCCTGATACTATCGATTTTGTCGGTGAAGAAGTTCATAAAGTCCTCACTACTAAACTGTGATGGAGTACTCTCTTCAGATATCTGATGTTCTGTTAGTCTAGCCACTGTACTAAATAAGAATCTGGGATTGTTTTGGTTTATTTCTATAAGTTTGCTCAAATGTTCAGCCCTAGCAGCTTTTAGAGCCTGTCTATAGTTAGACATACTGTCTTTATACGCACTTCTGAAAACTTCTAATTTGTCTTTCTCCATTTTTACTCTAGGTTACAGGTTGCTCTCTTGAGGGCGTGAGTATGACTATTATACCATGGTGCATGTGTTTTATCTCTGACCTTTTTTAATCGTATGGGGGCAACAGTATCTAGTGTGCTGGTGAAAATAGTGCCTATGCTGTTAGTTACTTCATCTAAGTCATCTGCATTTAGGGGTCTGGTGAGAAGTTGAGACAGATCCGGTAGATTACTTGTGAATCTGTCTTTAGTGGTCAGGATAATAGTTCTACCGAGTCGATACCGAGGAGAGACGTGTCTAATATGTTCTACAGGTAGAGTGTACACTAAGAGGTGATGGTCTGTGATATCATCACTTTGAGGTAGAACAGCTATATCAGTGACATCTGTTCCATGTGATATAACTAAATCTAGTGTATGGTTAAAACGATGAGTTGGTCTAGTAATGTTTTGTTTAACCCCAAAAGAATTTAATAAATCCATAAATGCGAGTCCTAAGGCATCATTGGAATCGTCTACATGAATGTTAAAGTCTCCTACAATCAACACTTTGTCATAATTAATCAGTAGGTCTGAGAGTAAATGTGCAAACTCTTTAAGAAAATCGGCGTAGGGCCCCGGGGGTCTATATACGGTGGCCAGCGCAAGATATAGTAGAGATTTATTATTTATGTCTGTGAGTGTAACATTAAGGACAAGCGCTTCGAATGAGTTAAACCTGGGTCCTGTTTTCTGAGTAACGGTAAGAGAGTTGCTATAAATAGTTGCAACACCACCTCCACGACCATTCAGACAGGGCTCATGCTTATAGCAAAAGCCTGACGGAGTGGACTCATTCAGACTAATGAATTCATTTGGCCTAAGCCAGGTTTCAGTAAGGCAGAGTGTATCAAAACTATAATCTGAGATCATTTCATTAACAATAAATGCTTTCTGTGCAAGGGACCTAATGTTGAGAAGCCCAAACTTTAGGAATTGTTTTTCTTTAATTATTTGGTGTTTTTCAGGTATAACTGTGATTAGATTATTTTGAGGGCTATAAATGAATTTATTCTTTGATCTCACTATTCGGGAAACAGACACAGTTTCTATAGGATGAGCTATGTGTGCACTTGTATCACTCTGGTGAGCTGAACAGTAGCTATCATAATTGTAATCTGAGGTATGGCTTACCAGTCAGATGATGCGTAGTGTCCTGGAGATGTTGTCTGAGAGGACTGCTGCTCCAACTCTGCTTGGGTGCAGGCCATCAGGACGGTAGAACCTAGGACGCTCCCAGAAAAGATTCCAGTTATCAACAAAAGGTAATTTCTGGTCTTGACACCATGACTGTAACCTTTCATTAAAAGCAAATAGTCTACTGAACCTCTCGATTCCTCGCTGGAACGTGGGAAGTGGTCCTGACACGATGATCCTTGTCGTGGGCGATGTGGTGCGTACCTTCTCCACCAGGCTCCTGAAGTCCTTCTTCAGGATCTCCGTCTGCCTCAGCCTGATGTCGTTCGTGCCAGCATGGAGGACCACAGCTCTGATGTTGTTCTTCAGGATCGCGGGTACCTGTGCAGAGACATCGAGAACACGAGCACCAGGAAGACAGCGAGTGCGCACCTTACCTTTAGCCGCAGTAGCACGGACGTGCCGAACGATGGAGTCTCCGATGATCACCGCGTCGCACTTCGTCTAGCGAAGGGGTTCTGGATCGAGATCTCAAAGGGACAGATACAGATACAGATTTACTTGGGACAGATGAGCGTCAGTCCGGGACGATTCCAACGCGGCTTTCCGCTGTCGCAGCTGGGCCTGCTTCACCTGTAGGTTGCGGATCTGCTTCTCCACGGCCTCCAGCTCCAAATCCACCGAGTGCAGCTCGAAAGAATCCTCACCTGCACTCAAAGGCAGACACACAACTGACATAATGTTTAGTTGTAGTAATAAACAGAGATAACCGATGTGAAAAAGTAAACAAACTTGTGGTAGCCGGGCTAACGAATTAGCAATGCTATTAAGCTAACCGGCTATAAGCGAGTGTTTTGGAAAACAAATAAAACTAGCGATATAAAACGCGTTTGGAGTGAGAATATTATAGGATACTATAGGTACTATTAAAGTTATAATATAGAACTGGATTTGAGATACAAATCGAGAAAATTTTGCGAAATTGTAGGTCAGCTTGGCGGAGCTTGGAAAAACACGTCTGCCTCTCAAAAAAGGGAATGGATGAGTTCAGTGGTGATTAGTGATTAGTGGATGAGTTCAGTGGTGATTAGTGATTAGTGGATGAGTTCAGTGGTGATTAGTGATTAGTGGATGAGTTCAGTGGTGATCAGTGATTAGTGGATGAGTTCAGTGGTGATCAGTGATTAGTGGATGAGTTCAGTGGTGATCAGTGATTAGTGGATGAGTTCAGTGGTGATCAGTGATTGGTGGATGAGTTCAGTGGTGATCAGTGATTGGTGGATGAGTTCAGTGGTGATCAGTGATTGGTGGATGAGTTCAGTGGTGATCAGTGATTGGTGGATGAGTTCAGTGGTGATCAGTGATTAGTGGATGAGTTCAGTGGTGATCAGTGATTGGTGGATGAGTTCAGTGGTGATCAGTGATTGGTGGATGAGTTCAGTGGTGATCAGTGATTGGTGGATGAGTTCAGTGGTGATCAGTGATTAGTGGATGAGTTCAGTGGTGATCAGTGATTGGTGGATGAGTTCAGTGGTGATCAGTGATTGGTCTCTGTCTTTAAAGTAACTGCTGGAATGAACCTGACCTTGCAGCAGTTGTGCTCTGAGCAGCATGCAATGCAGGACAGTTGTTAATATCAGCTGATTAAAGTTACCAGAGATGTCTCTAGGTTATTTTTACAAGAAAGTCACTAAGAAAGTCTAAAAAAGTTTTAAATTCAGCGAGAAAATCACTACTTATTTGAGTACTGTTTCTGATTCTCTAAAACACGTGCTCTCTAATTTCACTCATTTCTTCTTAAGGTAACTGTAGCCTATAAAAATATCCAGTGAAACTCTCCAACTTGCATAAACACTCTGTCTGGGTCTGTAATCATATTTTAGTTAAATACAGTGACCGTGTGAGGAAGTGGGATTCTCTGCACGTGTCTGACCAGCTGGAGGGACGTGATGACGACACCTCAGTAACACACATTATCTCCAGAGCTGAGCTTCACCCCTGCAGATGTTTCTGACAGAAAACATCCTTTTTTTACTCGTCTGCACAGACAGGCCGGAGTGATGATGTCATGCTGCAGGATGTTGAAGCGTCCAGTGGTCCAGGACCGGAGTGAAACAGCTGGCCGAGTCAGGAGGACGTGAGGTCACTCCTTAATCTGCAGAACAGAAACCTGACACGCTGTAGGATTTATTACTGAGCACTTTGGCCACCACTCTCGCCACTGTAACACTATCTGACAGCGCAGCGCCTCACCGGATTTATCTTTTATTCAGTAATATTAAAATGTTTGGATGGAAAAATCGCTGATGAGAAAATAACTTCAGTGTAACAAACACACACACACAGTACACAAACACAGGGACTCTGAAATATTCAACAAAATATAGACAAAATACTGTAACAACAGAGTGCAAGAGAGAAATATACACCTATAAATTGTGATGTGTGTGTGTGTGTGTGTGTGTGTGTGTGTAGCTCTGCTCGAAGGTCACAGCTGTTCTGCGTTGCATCATTGGTCAGTGTGTTGAAAGACTGAGAGACAACTACAGATTTTGTGGTGTGTGTGTGTGTGTGTGTGTTACATATTTCATGTGAGAGCTATTTGTGTTTCTGTCACAAAGAAAGAGACCTAGCAACAAAGACACACACACACACACACACACACACACACACACACACACACACACACACACACAGACGATAGACAAGAGAGAGACAAGCATACAGACAGACAGATGGACATGCAGGAAAATAGAAAAATAAACAGACAGACAAGTAGAGAGACAGACAGGCAAGCAGAGATGCAGACAGACAGATAAACTATTTGTGTTTCTGTCACAAAGAAAGAAACAGCTGCAAACACTCACTCACTCACTCACACACACACACACACACACACACACACACACACACACACACACACACACACACACAGATTATAGACAAGAGAGAAACAAGCATACAGACAGACAGATGGACATGCAGGCAAATAGAAAAATAAACAGACAGACAGGCAGGCAGGCAGACAGAGAGACAGGCAGACAGAGAGACAGGCAGACAGAGAGACAGGCAGACAGAGAGACAGACAGACAGAGAGAGAGACAGAGAGACAGACAGGTTGTATGATTTAGATGGCTGGGGATTTAGTTGTAAACAGTTTGTCCTCACGTGACCTCACATCACTTTTTATCCAGATTACCTCTGAACCGAAGCGAAGCGGTGCAGGGTGATGTTTAGTTACCATGGTAACCCAGTGCTAATAAACACAACAGTAATGTAAATCTGAACACTTCAGCTGCTCTGAGGTCATTAATGTGGTCATTACTTCAGCGTGACTAGGTTTATTTGAATGACCAGTGAGTTGAAGTCTTCATGCTGAATCCCTGCTGTCCTGCGCAGTTCTGTGTGATTTTATTCAGATATTTAATGATATAAAAGTGCTGTCAGAGTTTCTTGAGATGTTCCTCGTCCTTCTGACACACGCCTCTGTCTCTGATAAATTACAGGCTGACTGAAAGTAAATTACACACTGCACCGTGCCGAGACAATCACCGCCTCTGTTTACCGCTCACTGTCCGCCGCAGGCCTCTCTTCATCCACCTCCTGTTTACTAAACACTCTGACCGAGCGGTCAGAACTCCCAGAATGCATCAGTCAGCACCACCACAGTGGCCTGAGGAATGCCAGAGAAATAAAGTTAGTTCCTGTTCCTGTTCACTTCCGTTATAGCAGATGTAAAGAAGAGAAAAAGGTTAATAAGAGAAAAAAAATCTCAGCTTGACTTGTTGCCATAGAAACCACAAAGAAGTTCCAGCTTCACCTCTGACTGATCTCACCTCTGACATGCACACACACACACACACACACACACACACACACACACAGAAACACAGCACTGGCACTAGAGACTCCTTCCACACAACAAACATAAATAAACAATAATAATAATAATGATAATGATAATGTTTTGTTGTTCTTCTTCTTCTTCTTCTTCTTCTCCTTCTTCTTATTCTTCTTCTTCTTCTTCTTCTTCTTCTTCTTCTTCTTCTTCTTCTTCTTCTTATTATTATTATTATTATTATCAGAGTTCAAAGTGGAGGTGGGACTGCATCAGGGATCGGCTCCATCAGCCCCGAATCCACGGCCTAATAAAAAGGACAACACATTAAAGTAAAAAAACCTGAAGGAACATTAGGTAATAAAGCCGACACAGATAAAGAGCCTATGATCAGCAAGTTAAATCAAAATATTAACTGAAAATAAATCTAAATTTAACTGTATATGAATACTGATATAAAGTGAGCTAAAAATAAACAATTATTATATTTAAAAATGATTAAATGTCTCAAACTGAACAAGATATATGCAAACAATTTTTTATTAGTATTTCATTATTTATTGCTCATTTTTTTATTTTAATTCCTATATTCTAATGACCGAGTCTTGATCTATTTCATGCAACATCCAGGTAGATGGTGAGGTCCTGTCTGAGGTTTTGATGGTTAATGAAAGATCACACGAGTCTAACACTCTGTTCTTCATCCTGTGAGATTTGATTACTGTCTGATGAGATCTGACATTTTGGGGATTCCATATATTATGGAAGGATAGACAGACAGGTGGATGGATAGATGTATGGATGGATGGATGGATGGATGGACGGATTTTGGAACAGATGGATGGATATATATGTATGGACGGATAGATACGTACGTGTTTTCTCATTTATCTTCACTCCCTGGGTGAGCTTGAGGAGTGTTGAGGTGTAGATGTGTGAGGATCACATGGTGTGAAGATCCAGAGTGTATAGCTCACGTCCATGTGCAGCTTCAAAGCCCGTGGTGCTAGCATGTGGAATGTCGTGTATGTTTGAGCTTAAACATGGCTCATGTTTACTTTATTACTCACAGACTTGCAGAAGCTTCGGTCAGACTCATCTGTGGTCCTGATCTTTCTCTTTCTAACACACAGAGACAGAAAGATCCGGATTCAACGGACCGATAAAAGCCTTTAGACGTTTATTAGCTGTGAAAGAACAAGATGGACGGAAAAAGTAGCAGATCAGATCAGTTCCACAGCTTCCACAAAATCATAAAAATAAATAAAATATGTTTAAGATGAATGATTTATATTGTATTTGTAAAATTGAGTATTGATAGAAACAGTGAGTTTGTAGCAAAGTTCTAGATTCTTTAATGAGTTTCTGGCTCTCACCAAACAGTACAGGACTGGACACAGCAGGACACTAAATCAGCAGCAGCTGAGGACAGTTCCATCATCATTGGGATTCAGAGAAGGTGTTGACCATCAAAACCACTGATATATTAGTGGAGAGAAGCTGGGGTCAGTGATTAGGGATAGACTCGATACATCAGGAAGAAAGAAGTGGTGTATTGCAGACATGGTGACTCTCTTGGACTCCTGGTGATGGATTGTTGTTGTAGCTCTGATCACTGAGCTCAGGCTCCTGAAATATGATCCGAGTGACCTTCTTAGCAATAAACATTTTAGTGGACTTTGACTAGCTTGATAAAGTGTTGTATTATTGCTGGTTTTGGTTGTTTGACCCTCCTACATCTGTTATACATCTACTCCATGACACACAGAGGTTTATTTATGGAGTTAAATGTAAATAAATGTCTGTGTTTTTGCTCAGTCATATGATGGTAAACTAATGGAGATGGATGAAATTAGGAAAAAAGGAAATTTCTCCTTTTTTATTGCTGAAATCCTACGCAGCATGATCTTCAAGCTGAACTTTGTTAGTGAACTTCAGATCTTTAACACACTAGTAGCACTCGGTTCTTGAGGTTCTACCTTCTGAATTTTAGCCTTTTGTCTTATGTACTGTGTCCAAGGTCACTGAGGTCACTCTGCATTCTGGCAGCTCAATCTCATGCAAAGTAACAATTTGATCTCAAAGGCCTTGTTCCAGATCTGCTCATTTCCCAATTCTCCACTGATCCAAACCTCACAGTGACAGGAGCAGCCGACTCTGGGATTTTTTTGGCATTTGGAGGATTTAGCTGTGTTTAGCAAGCAGCAGGAGTTGAAACCACATCCATTTTTGTCCAAATCACCAAAAATACACGTGTGACATTCCTGCCAAGGCCTGTGGATACACTTTCTGAAATCTTTATGAGCTTAAATGACATGTCATCATAAAATATATGATTATGTCAAAGATTGTTGCCTCATGTTGTGGAGATAGGAGATAATTTAGTAGATGTACCTGAAGAAAGCCAGACGTTTAAACAAAATAACTGTTATTAAATAGTTTGCAGGTCTAACTCTTTATTTTAATACAATCACTGAGCTCCAACATCGATCTTTAAGAATAAGGGTGACGTGCAGAGTTGCAGTAACTATAGGGGGATAAAGTTGATGAGCCATACAATGAAGCTATGGGAAAGAGTAGTGGTATGCAGCAGTATGGCTTCATGCCCAGAAAGAGCACAACAGATGCAATTTTTGCTCTGAGAATTTTGATGGAGAAGTATAGGGATGGTCAGAGGGAGTTGCACTGTGTGTTTGTAGACTTGGAGAAAGCGTATGACAGGGTGCCAAGAGAAGAGCTGTGGTACTGTATGAGGAAGTCAGGAGTAGCAGAGAAGTATGTCAGAGTGGTGCAGGACATGTATGAGAGGAGCAGGACGGTGGTGAGGTGTGCTGTAGGTCAGACAGAGGAGTTCAAAGTGGAGGTGGGACTGCATCAGGGATCGGCTCTGAGCCTCTTCCTGTTTGCTATAGTGATGGACCAGTTGTCAGAGGAGGGCAGACAGGAGTCTCCTTGGACAATGATGTTTGCAGATGACATTGTGATCTGTAGTGAGAGCAGGGAGCAGGTGGAGGAAAACCTGGAGAGGTGGAGGTTTGCGCTGGAGAGAAGAGGAATGAAGGTCAGTCGTAGTAAGACTGAGTACATGTGTGTGAATGAAAGGGAGGGAAGTGGAACAGTAAGGTTACAGGGTGAAGAGGTGAAGAAGGTACAGGAGTTTAAGTACTTGGGGTCAACAGTCCAGAGTAATGGAGAGTGTGGGAAAGAGGTAAAGAAGCGAGTGCAGGCAGGTTGGAATGGGTGGAGAAAGGTGTGGGGAGTTCTGTGTGAGAGGAAAATATCAGCAAGAATCAAGGGGAAGGTGTACAGGACAGTGGTGAGAGCGGCCATGCTGTATGGTTTAGAGACAGTGTCACTGAGGAAGAGACAGGAGTCAGAGCTAGAGGTAGCAGAGCTGAAGATGTTGAGGTTCTCTTTGGGAGTGACAAGATTGGACAGGATTAGGAACGAGTACATCAGAGGGACAGCTCATGTTGGACGTTTGGGGGACAAAGTTAGGGAGGCCAGATTAAGATGGTTTGGACATGTTCAGAGGAGGGAGAGTGAGTATATTGGTAGGAGAATGTTGGACATGGAGCTGCCAGGCAGGAGGCAAAGAGGAAGGCCAAAGAGGAGGTATATGGATGGAATTCATGAGGATATGAAGCTAGTGGGTGCAAGTGTTGAGGATGCAGAAGATAGGGATAGGTGGAGAGAGATGATTCGCTGTGGCGACCCCTGAAGGGAGAAGCCGAAAGAAGAAGAAGACTGAGCTCCAACATGTAGCAGCAAATATAATCTGATTTAAAACCATAGATTTAAGCCCTCTTTAGCCCTAAAACAATCCATGTGGGGTTTAACACTGAAAAATACTGAGTTACTGGGAGATGGAAGCTCACTGGTTAAGATGTTGGACTGCTGTATTGTGAGTTTAAATCTTAGGAACCACAAGCTGCTGAGCAACGTCCTTAACCCTCGACTGGTCAGTCTAATGACCAGGTGATTATTTTCCTGAAAAAGCATGTCATGAAGTGCTGTCCAGTGCAAAAAATTTAAATCGTTTAATGTAACCATGCATCCACCAAAACTGAGAGAGCAGGTAAAGAGGTGATTAGTCACAGGAACAAACAATCAGCCAAGAGGAACGCTTAACATGATGCTGGAGATGATGTTCTCAGGGTGATGAGTAGTGTAGGGTTTCCAAACATAGTGTTTTTCAAGGATCTTTCCATCTCCTTTAGAGTTATGCTTGTCTCTTGGCTGATTCTCTGAATAATCCATTCTTTACCTTCTCATGGACTTTTTGTAGTCCTGGTAGTTCCATATTCTTTCCATTTTCTAATAACGGATTTGATGTCACTCTGTGGACTGTTCAAAACTAGTCAAACCATGAAACCTTTCCGGAACTTTCTCCAATTGTTTTGATTGTTCCTTGATATTTATGATGCTGTTTGTTTAGCTATGTTCTCTAGCAAACTCTGGGAGCTTCAAGAAACACATGTTTTTATCCTGAGATCATGTGATACTTTAATTACAGACAGTTCGACTCCATTCAGTGCTCCTGGTGGTGACCGGTTGATATTATTGGACTGTTCGATTTATTACATAAAAATCACAATGTGGAAAGGTTTAAGGGGGTGAATACTTATGCATGATGCTGCATAATATATATGTTATATATATGCATAACACATATATATATATATATATATATATATATATATATATATATATATATATATATATATATATATATATATATATATATATATATATATATATATATATATATATATATATATATATATATATATATATATATATATATATATATATATATATATATATATGGGGGGAGCAGGGTGGCTTAGTGGTTAGCACATTTGCCTCACACCTCCAGGGTTGGGGGTTCGATTCCCGTGTGTGTGTGTGTGTGTGTGTGTGTGTGTGTGTGTGTGTGTGTGTGTGTGTGTGTGTGTGTGTGTGTGTGTGTGTGTGTAGAGTTTGCATGTTCTCCCCGTGCCTTGGGGGTTTCCTCCCCCAGTCCAAAGACATGCGTGGTAGGTTGATTGGCATCTCTAAATTGTCCGTATTGTGTGAGTGAATGAGAGTGTGTGTGTGCCCTGCGATGGGTTGGCACTCCATCCAGGGTGTATCCCAATGACGCTTGAGATAGGAATACTACAGTACCTCTTTCCAGACAGCAGGAGGGTGAAGAGTGTGTGTGAGGGGTGTGTGGGGTCATCCACAATGCTGTTGGCTTTGCGGATGCAGGGTGTGGAGTAGATGTCCATAATAGAGGGGAGAGAGACTCCAATGATCTTCTCAGCTGTCCTCAGGGTCTTGCTGCAGGGTCTTGCGATCCGACACGGTGCAATTCCCAAACCAGGCAGTGATGCAGCTGCTCAGGATGCTCTCGATGGTTCCTCTGTAGAAGGTGGTCAGGATGGGAGGTGGAAGATGAGCCTTCCTCAGCCTTCGCAGGAAGTAGAGACGCTGCTGGGCTTTCTTGGTGATGGAGCTGGTGTTGAGTGACCAGGTGAGGTCCTCCACCAGGTGAACAGTGAGGAATTTGGTGCTCTTGACGATCTCCACATTGGACCCGTTGATGTTCAGTTGAGAATGGTCACTCTGTGCTCTCCTGAAGTCAACCATTTCTTACATTTTCTCCATGTTCAGAGACAGGTTGTTGGCTTTACACCAGGCTGTTAGCCTCTGCACCTCCCCTCTGTATGCTGACTCGTTGTACTTGCTGATGAGGCCCACTACGGTCGTGTCGTCGGCGAACTTAATGATGTGGTTGGAGCTGTGCATTGCTGCACAGTTGTGAGTCAGCAGGGTGAACAGCAGTGGACTGAGCACACAGCCCTGAGGAGCTCCAGTGTTCAGTGTGGTGGTGCTGGAGGTGCTGTTCCCGATCCGGACTGACTGAGGTCCCCCAGTCAGGAAGTCCAGGATCCAGTTGCAGAGGGAGTTGTTGATGCCCAGCAGGTTTAGCTTTTCGGTCAGGTGCTGAGGGATGATTGTGTTGAATGCTGAACTGAAGTCGATGAACAGCATTCATACATAAGTGTTCTTATTTTCCAGGTGTGAGAGGCACTTCATGATGATGGGTGTGAGTGCAACGGGATGGTAGTCATTGAGACAGGACACTGGAGACTTCTTCGGCACGGGGATGATAGTGGTGGTCTTTAGGCACATAGGGATGACGGCGCTGCTCAGGGAGAGGTTGAAGATGTCAGTGAAGACCTCTGCTAGCTGTTCTGCACATTCCCTGAGCACTCTGCCAGGAATGTTGTCTGGTCCAGCAGCTTTCTGTGGGTTAACTCTGCACAGAGTTTTCCTCACATCAGCCATGGTGAGACAGAGCACCTGGTCCTCTGAAGGAGGGATGGTCTTCCTCGCTGTCATGTCATTCTGTGCCTCAAAATGAGCGTAGAAGCTGTTCAGCGCATCTGGAAGGGAGGCATCACTGTCACAGGCAGGTGGAGCTGGCCTGTAGTTGGTGATGGACTGAATGCCTTGCCACATGCGCCGAGTGTCACCGCTGCTCTGGAAGTGGCCGTGGATTCTCTGGGAGTGTGTACATTTTGCCTCCCTGATGGCTCAAGACAGTTTAGCCCATGCTGTTCTTAGGGCATCCTTGTCTCCAGCTCTGAAGACAGAGTCCCTGGATTTTAGCAGCGCATGCATTTTTGCGGTCATCCACGGCTTCTGGTTGGAGTGTACGGTGATGGATTTGGAGATGGTCACGTCATCGTTGCACTTGCTGATGTAGCTGATCACTGATGACATATATTCCTCCAAATCTGTGGTATCGCCATTGGTTGCAGCCTCCCTGAACTCAAAACAGTCCTGAAGAGCAGAGGTGGCTCCTTCTGGCCAGGTTTTAACCAGTTTTAGAATTGGTTTAGAGCATCTGATGAGTGGTCTGTATGCTGAAATCAACATAACAGAGATATGGTCTGAGTAGCCAAGGTGGGGGCGGGGCTCCGCACGATACATGCCAGGAATGTTTGTATAAACAAGATCCAGCGTGTTCACTCCTCTGGTTGCAAAGTCCACATGCTGATGGAATTTAGGGAGAACAGACTTGAGATTTGCACGGTTGAAATCTCTGGCGGTAATAAACAGTCCGTCGGGGTGAGCATTCTGCAGCCCACTAATAGCTCTGTAGAGCTCACACAGAGCCTCTTTAGTATTAACGCTGGGGGGAATGTACATTCTGACAATGAATATGGTGGTGAATTCCCGTGGTAAATAAAATGGCCTGCATCTAACAGTCACAAACTCCACTAGCGATGAACAGTAGCTAGAAACAAGCACCATTCCTTGGTGATGTAAACACACACACCACCAACACGTCTTACCACACAGAGTTGCATTTCTGTTGGCACAAAATGCGGTTAGCCCGTCTAGCTGAATGGCGGCGTCCGGAACTCTGTCGCTGAGCCACGTCTCCGTAAAAACAAAGACGCAGCAGTTTCTGTAGTCACACCGTGTAGTTCACTGGAGTCGGATGTAGTCCAGTTTATTATACAAGGAGCAGACATTGAAAAGAAGAATGGAGGGGAGTGCCAGCCGGCTAGGGGTTGTTTTTAACCTAGCATGGACACCCACCCTCTTGCCGCGCTTCTGCTTTCTCGCGCACCGCTTTCGTCGACTCCTCTCCCAGCCACCAGCATCGGGCGACACTGAGGACTCAGGGCCTGGTCTCCGCAGCAAGCCAAGATCGCGAAGTCTTTTCCGTAGTTCATCATGCACATTGGCTGGTGCATGATTTTCAAGCTCTAGTAGTGTCTGGCGGTCGTACACATGAACACCGTTGTATCTGGTGTCCATATGCCGTGGTAGTCGGGCTATATGAGGACAATAGCACCATTTTGGATCCGGAGTGGCCGCTGTGTGCTACTGCCATGCCGCCATCTTGGATTGGACCAATCCAATCCAATCCAATCTGATTTGTAGAACTGACTTCTGTAACTCATGCATCATTGTGTTTTTTTTTTCTCAGGCTGGACTGATTCGCACGGATAAAGGCGAGTTCTTCATTGAGCCACTGTGGAAAGGTCAACAGGAGTCAGAGGTCCAAGGTCGAGTTCACGTGGTGTATCCCAGATCTGCAGTTAAACGGCAAAATCAGGAAGATCTGCATAATGAAGGTGAGGAGCTAGAGAGCATGGAGTGGTGGAGCTGGGCTTCTGATCATTATGACAAACTATGAAGATTTGATTTGAAAAAGATTTCTTTTTCTTTAAAAAAAAAACTCTGCTGGGGTTCTGGGGTTTTGAGGACATTGAGGGTTCTAAAGACACTGTAGGTATTAGGGCTGCTGAGAGTGCTGCAGATGATGAGGATAATAACGAGCTGAGCATGCTCTGAACTCTGGAAGGGACGAGGATGCTGAGGCTAGTGAGGATGCTGGGGATTATGAAAGTGCTGAGGAGGCTAGAGGCTGCTGAGTGATGGGGTTGATGAGGGTGTTGTGGATGCTGAATATGCTGAGGATACTGAAACTGGGGATACTGGGAATTCTGGGGATGGTGAGGAGAAACACAAGGTTTTCTCTTTTTTTGCTTGTAATCATTACTGCACTTAGGCTGAAAATGTTATAGCAGTGATGGAAATTATGATGGAAGTAACACAGATGAAGCTTGCAGTGTTTTTAGGTGGAACATAAAAATAGGAACATGTATTTAGGTGGATTGGTTTATATAAATTGCCCCTAGATCTGACTGAGTGTGTGATCCAGGTGTGTTCCTGCCTCTGGAGCCACCAAGACTCTGGCCAGGATGAAACACTTACTGAAGATGAATGAATTAACTAATCACTGGTTTGGGTTTGATGGATTAGTTTTTGTTGGTTGGGATGTGATATGTTTGGTGTGTGTATACGGGCTGGTTTTGGTTTGTTTTTTTGTATAGTTGTGGGTTGTATTTTCCTTTACTGGTGAGGTTGAGCTGGAGTTAAGCTCAGTTGGGTTTAACAGCTCTTAGCTGGTTTATTTGCTCAGGGTTCAGATTGGATTTGTTGGGATGAAGTCTGTTGTGATTGAGGAGACTTTAATCAAAAGCACTTTCACATAAAGACTGAAATATCAGATGATAAACCACGGACCTGTAACCTGTTCCCGCTTTTACACTCCAATAACTACAATATCCTGAAAAATATATAAAGATCTCACATCTGATCTCTGCTGCCTGTTTCAGAGAGTCAGAACCTGACACTTGGTCTAGTTTGGCTATGCTGTTTTGGTTGGATTGGGTTTTTGCTGGGTTCTGGTTTTAAAGAATTGGTTGCTTATGTATTTTCAGTCATGTACTTCTGTAAGCATGTATTTAGAGCTTTGGAGGACTTCTATTAAAACATGTTTTTGTCTTAATTGCAGTACCAGATTTTGGGATAGCGGAGCTCCCCAATGCTCTGGATCTAGTGCGACAGAAGCTTTCTGAATCGGATCGTAAACGCAGACATGCTAAAAAAGATGACTACAGCATTGAGGTTCTGCTGGCTGTAGATGACTCTGTGGTTCGCTTTCACGGCAAAGAACATGTGCAGAACTACGTCCTCACGCTCATGAACATAGTAAGTGACTTCTACTGTTTTCAGGATGAAGAGCCTCACACCTCAGGTTCTGTTGATCATGATCAGTATGCATGATTTGCAAAGAAAATGTCAGGGATGTATTCTGAAGCCATGAAAACAGTGTGCCTGGATGTGTGTTTCCATCATTTGGTGTTGTGTTGATTCCAAAGCTGAATTGATCTACACCAACATCAGAGACACTAATCAAGAATGTGTGTGTGTATGGATCTGAAGTGTGTCTTGCCTTGTCCCAGTGCCTGTGGTTTTGTTGTAAATGTCTTTAGATCTGTTCATTTCTGGTTCCAGCAGTTCCTGCCACCTTAATCCTCTTACAGCAGAAAATCCTTCTTAACTCAGTTTTTACGTGTGTCAGTCTGTAACAGTTACTGATTAGTGCAATGCAGTGGGCTGATCTGACACTGAGTGACACTTACTGACCTAACACACCTCATAACCCACCCCCCACACCTCACATCCTACCCCTATACCTCGTAACCCACTTTCTACACCTTACATCCTTCCCCTATACCTCATATCACACCCTCTACACCCTCTCTACACCTTACATCCTACCCCTATTCCTCATAACTTACCCTCTACACGTTATTTCCTACCCCCATTATTGAATAACCCACCCTCTGTACCTTACATCTAACCCCCACTACCCAATATCCCACTCTCTACACTCTCTCTACAGCTTACATCCTACCCCTGTAAAAACCAAAAAAAACCCAAATAACCCATCCTCTACATCGTCTCTACACCACACAACCTACCCCTATACCTCATAGCCCACATCTTACCCCTACTCTCTACTGCTTATACTAAAGCATTATCTACACATAATGCTCTTCTCTTCCACCGTACACATACTGTAAACATAATGACCATACCTCATAACCTTCTACGTCTTACATCCTACCCCCATTACCCAATATCCCACCCTCTACACCCTCTCTACACCTCACATCCTACCTGTATATCAGTCACACCCTCTACACCTTAAATCCTACCCCTTATACCTCATAGCCTACCCTATACACCTTACATCCAACCCCCATTAAGAATTTTCCCACCCTTTACACCCTATCTACACCTTACATCCTACCTGCATACCAATCACACCCTCTACACCTCATATCCTACCCCCATTTACCCCCTATTCCCCCACCCTCCATGACCAATCACACCCTCTACACCTCATATCCTACCCCCATTTACCCCCTATTCCCCCATCCTATCCCTCCTCTACCACCTTGAGTCCTACTCTATACTCAATAACAAACCCTCTACACCCTCTCTACATCTCACATCCTACCCTTATACCTCATATCAAACCCTCTTTACACCATACATACCACCCAAGATACCTCATAATCCACCCTCTACATACTGCAATCCCACTCTCTACCAACCCCCAAGCCCTATAACCCACATATACATCCAATGCTTTAAATCTTCACCTTATACCATATATTCTACTTTCTACTTCTTACACTGAATCTATTACCCCAGAGCCTGCATGGTGGCCATGTAGGGCACACACACACACACACACACACACACACACACACACACACACACACACAGACTCTGAGTTCTTTCCAGCTGACTATTTTTATTTCCTCACTTATCGAACACTACCCCAGACTTCCAGTCTCCGCTGTTAATAACAATATAAACTGTTGTGTTTACTTAAGGCAACACACACAAACACAAACCCATAGATACACTGCTGGGAGATTGGAACAGAAGACACAGTGTTGATGGACTCGTCTGGTGGATGGTGTGGTGATGGTGGAAATCCCTCAGCAGTGCTTCAACGTCAGAGTCATTTCCATGTGTCTGAGTTACTACTGAGGGAGGATTTCCTACATCTCATATAAACATCACACACTACTGAGAGGACTGGGTTCAGAGAGAGGCAGTAAATATTTCAGCACACTGGTAGGACTGGACACTGCTGAAGAAGCTGTGCAGTGGAGCTCATGGGCCTTTAAACCTCTAGCAGGCTGCTGATGGTCTGTGATGTTGCTTCAGAACATTGTTGTACTGTTTTATCATGTTTCA
This sequence comes from Hemibagrus guttatus, assembly GCA_033459395.1. Taxonomy (NCBI): domain Eukaryota; kingdom Metazoa; phylum Chordata; class Actinopteri; order Siluriformes; family Bagridae; genus Hemibagrus; species Hemibagrus guttatus. Next base: position 25,541,559 of record JAUCMX010000012.1, on the reverse strand, counting down.
TCACCTTGAGTGTGTCTCAGAGCAAGGAATGTAAATTGGGGTCTGTAGTTCCCAAAACACTTCAGTCCATCCACTAAAAACACTACAAACAGCTGCTTCCTGTCTCAGATTGATCCCACGTCCTGTCTGTTTGTTTCAGGTCATTAGGGAGCAGATCAGCTCTAATTTCTGTCCTGGTTTACACATCATAATTCTCTATTAAATAATCCCTCTCTCTCTCTCTCTCTCTCTCTCTCTCTCTCTCTCTGTCTCTGTCTCTGTCTCTCTGTCTGCGTCTGTCGCGTTCTCTCTCTCTCTGTCTCTCTCTCTCTCTCTCTCTGTCTGTCTTTTCTCTCTCTCTCTCTCTCTGTCTCTCTCTCCCCTCTGTCTGTCTCTCTGTCTCTCTCTCTCTCTGTCTCTCTCTGTCTCTGTCTCTGTCTCTCTCTCTCTCTCTGTCTCTCTCTGTCTCTGTCTCTGTCTCTCTCTCTCTCTCTCTCTCTCTCTCTCTCTCTCTCTCTCCTCCCCCCCTCTCTCTCTGTCTCTCTGTCTCTCTCTCTCTCTCTCTCTCTCTCTCTCTCTCTCTCTCTCTCTCTCTCCCCCCCCTCTCTCTCTCTCTGTCTCTGTCTCTGTCTCTGTCTCTCTCTCTCTCTCTCTCTCTCTCTCTCTCTCTCTCTCCCCCCCCCCCTTCTCTCTCTCTGTCTCTGTCTCCCCCCCCCCTCAGGTAAATGAAATATACCATGATGAATCTCTGGGTACGAGCATCAACATTGTTATCGTCCGTATGATAATGGTGGGCTATCGTCAGGTAAGATGCACAATTTACATTTAATAAAATCACCTGTGTGACGTTTATGTGTCTGAGTTTGTGTGTGTGTGTGTGTGTGTG
>JAUCMX010000012.1:25528194-25535694 GCA_033459395.1 Hemibagrus guttatus | reverse complement strand
AGTGTTCAGTGATGTTGTTTAGTACTGGTGTTTACTAGTGGTGTTTAGTACTGGTGTTTAGTACTGGTGTTTACTAGTGGTGTTTAGTACTGGTGTTTACTAGTGGTGTTTACTAGTGGTGTTTAGTACTGGTGTTTAGTACTGGTGTTTACTAGTAGTGTTCAGTGATGGTGTTTAGTACTGGTGTTTAGTACTGGTGTTTAGTGTCAACCAGCTAAAGCTCAGATGTTTTAAGAATGTGATTTCTGCCACAGGAAATGGATTCGAGCTCAGCTCCTGCTGTACTCCACTGCATCTTCTACAACATCTAGAAAGTTCTGTCATGTTACTTGCTAATTGCTAATTCCTCACCTTTGCCCTTTGACCTGTGTGCTAGGTTATGCCCCAGTGACAGGCATGTGCCACCCGCTGAGGAGCTGCACGCTGAATCACGAGGACGGATTTTCCTCAGCATTCGTTGTGGCTCATGAAACTGGCCATGTGTGAGTCTTCACTTTACTGTTCACGTATCTGTTTTCTGCTCTGTGCTAACAGTGTTAATAATAATGATAATAATAATAATAATAATAATAATAATAATACATTTTATTTGTGGGCGCCTTTCAAGCTCTCAAGGTCACCTTACAAGAATACATTTAAAAAACACAGCATAATATAAAACTTACAAATAGAAAACAAATAATAAAATATTTAAAAATGAATTAACAAAGAGAAAAATAATGGACAAGTTTCAGATATAAAATGCAGTTCTAAACATGTAAGTTTTGAGTCTAGATTTAAAGGATGTCAGAGAGTCTGTACTTCTGATGTCAGCAGGGAGACTGTTCCAGAGGCGGGGTGCAGAGCGACTGAATGCTCTAAGCCCCATGGTGGACAGTCGAGCTGATGGTGTGGTGAGCTGGTTAGCAAAAGAAGATCTGAGTGTACGGCAGGGTGTGTATAATTGGAGAAGGTCAGACAGATATGGTGGAGAAAGATTATGAAGAGCCTTGAAAGTGAATAGCAGAATTTTATACTCAATGCGAAACTTCACAGGAAGCCAGTGAAGCTGGTGAAGAGCTGGTGTGATATGGTCAATAGAAGGAGTTCCAGTAATAATGCGGGCTGCAGAGTTCTGTACCAGTTGAAGTTTGTGAAGAATTTTAGAAGGCAAGCCAAAAAGAACAGAGTTACAGTAATCTAGACGTGATGTGACAAGGGCATGGACTAATATGGCAGTACTGTGCTGTGTCAAGATTGGGCGGAGGTGATTAATATTGCGGAGGTGAAAGTATGCAGACCGAGTGACATTATTAACATGAGCCTCAAAGGATAGAGTGCTATCAAGGATGACACCCAAACTCTTTACCTGAGGGGAAGGAAAAACAGTGGAATTATCAATATTTAATGAAAAACTATCAACCTTGGCTAAGGTGGACTTGGAGCCAACGAGAAGGACTTCTGTTTTATTGGTATTCATTTGGAGAAAGTTGCAAGAAAACCAGGATTTAATTTCATTTAGACAGACTGAGAGAACAGCAGGAGGAAGCATGGAAGTAGGCTTTGTGGACAGGTAGAGCTGAGTATCATCCGTATAAGAATGAAAATTAATATTATGTCTACGAAAGATTTTGCCAAGAGGAAGGAGATAGATGATAAATAAAAGGGGGCCTAGCACGGAACCTTGAGGAACACCTCTAATAACAGAAGATGATTGCGATCTAAAATTTTTAAGCTGAACAAACTCTGAGCGGTGGGAAAGATATGATTTAAACCAGTCATGACACGTGCCAGAGATGCCAAGAGAGGCAAGCCGTTCAAGGAGAATGTTATGAGAGATAGTGTCAAAAGCTGCACTCAGATCCAGAAAAATAAGTATGGTTAAAAGACCAGAATCTGCTGGCATTAAAAGATCGTTTGTGATTTTTACGAGTGCCGTCTCAGTGCTATGAGATGGACGAATGAATCTGACCTGCAACTATTTTTTCAAGTATTTTGGATAAAAATGGTAAATTTGAGATAGGACGAAAATTATTAAGGTTATTGGGATCCGCACCAGGTTTTTTAAGTATAGGTGTTATTGCAGCAATTTTAAGGGATGATGGAACATGACCAGAATTCAAAGAAGAATGTATAATGTTAGTTATTAAAGCGGATAAAGAAGGCAAGCAGGTTTTTACTAAATAGGTTGGGAGAGGATCTAACTGACTAGTTGAAGGTTTGGATTCATGAATAATCTGTGAAACTTCAGCAATAGTTGGCAGTTTAAAACTAGATAATGAAGAAGCAGAGGGTGTAAGAAGAGAAATGGAAAATGAGGTGTTCAGAGAGGGCAGCTGATGATGAATATTGTCAATTTTAGATCTGAAAAATGTCATAAAATGATCACATTGAGCAGTTGAGTAACGGTGAGGTGGGAGAGTATCCGGCGGCCGTAATAACCTGTTAAAAGTTGAGAAAAGAACTCTTGTATTACCTGCACCTGACTTAATCATGTTGGAATAGTAGATAGATTTTGCAGTAGAAATAGTATCCTTATAATTTAAGCAGATGGTTATGATACATTTGTTTATGAACAGTAAGGCCAGTTTTTAAGTGAAGACGTTCTAATTGACGACCTCTAGCTTTAAGCTGACGGAGCTCAGGTGTGTACCATGGTGCAGAATGAGTAAAAGAGACAGTCCGGGTTTTCAGAGGAGCAAGAGCATTGAGAAGGCTATGAAGATTATTGTTGTAGTGGAAGACGAGGTCGTCGGTGGTGAGTAAATCCTCAGTTCCAGGCAGGCTGTTGATCCCATTAGAAAGAATAGATAAGTCAATGTGTTTAATATTGCGGAAAGAAACTGAACGTGACTGTTTTAGTTGGGATAAGTGTTACATCATCCTGTTAGAGCCGCAGCTGCAGGTCGCAGGTTTATTAATGCACTCCTGCTAATACCTTACCGTTACTATAGCAACGGCTCAATTACAGGGGCGTGTACAGCTGAATAAATAAATGATGAACCATCTAAACACTCACTGTGTACCTGTGTGTGCGTGTGTGTGTGTGTGTGTGTGTGTGTGTGTGTGTGTGTGTGTGTGTTAGCTTGGGTATGGAACATGATGGTCAGGGGAACCGGTGTGGGGATGAGACCAGTATGGGCAGCATCATGGCTCCTCTGGTTCAGGCGGCATTTCACAGATACCACTGGTCCCGCTGCAGCAAACAGGAACTCAACCGCTACCTAAAGTAAGAGTCTGATCTCACTTCCTGTCCATGAGTCTGATCTCTCTGTCTATCAGCCTAATGTTTCTTAATACAGGTTTGATGTCACTTCCTACCCACATGTCTGATCTCATTGTTGATGAATATGATCTCACTGGCTGTCTGATCCAATGTTTTGTCCCACAAGTTGAATATTGCAGTTTAACTGGAATGGTGTGTGCTGTGTGTGTGTGTGTGTGTGTTTGTGTGTGTGTGTGTGTGTGTGTGTGTGTTCTGCCACAGCCAAGGGCTCAGCCATGCCCATCTGCCACAGAGATTTCTGTTTTTACTCTGAAATGATTGAATGGTGTGATGCTGTGATGTGATGATGGTGTGATGGTGGTTTGATGATCTGTTGATGGTGTGATTGTGTGATGTGATGATTTTGTGACGATGTTGTGATGGTGTGATGATGTTGTGACGTGATGATGTGATGTGTGATGATGTGATGGTGTGATGGTGTGATGATGTGATGGTGTGATGTGATGATGTGATGGTGTGATGGTGATGGTGTGATGGTGTGGTGTGATGATGTGATGGTGTGATGATGTGATGGTGTGATGGTGTGATGTGATGGTGTGATGGTGTGATGTGATGTGTGATGTGTGATGGTGTGATGGTGTGATGGTGTGATGGTGTGATGTGATGGTGTGATGGTGTGATGATGTGATGGTGTGATGTGATGGTGTGATGTGATGGATGTGATGATGTGATGGTGTGATGGTGTGATGGGGGATGATGTGATGGTGTGATGGTGGGGATGTTGGGGATGGTGTGATGGTGTGATGTTGTGATGGTGTGATGTGATGGTGTGATGGTGTGATGTTGTGATGGTGTGATGGATGTGTGTGTGATGTGTGTGTGATGTGTGATGGTGTGATGTGTGATGGTGTGATGATGTGATGGTGTGATGTGATGGTGTGATGTGATGTGATGGTGTGATGATGTGATGGTGTGATGGTGTGATGTGAGGGGATGGTGTGATGTTGTGATGGTGTGATGTGTGATGGTGTGGTGTGATGGTGTGATGTGATGATGTGATGGTGTGATGTTGATGGTGTGATGGTGTGATGTGATGATGTGATGGTGTGATGTGTGATGATGTGATGGTGTGATGGTGTGATGTGTGATGGTGTGTGTGATGGTGTGATGGTGTGATGTTGTGATGGTGTGAGGGTGGATGGTGTGATGTGATGATGTGATGGTGTGATGTTGTGATGGTGTGATGGTGTGGTGTGATGTGTGATGTGATGATGTGATTGTGTGATGATGTGATGGTGTGATGGTGTGATGTGATGTGTGATGTGTGATGTGATGGTGTGATGTTGTGATGGTGTGATGGTGATGTGTGATGGTGTGATGTGATGATGTGATTGTGTGATGATGTGATGGTGTGATGGTGTGATGGTGTGATGTGTGATGTTGTGATGGTGTGATGTTGTGATGGTGTGATGTGTGGTGTGATGGTGTGATGGTGTGATGTGATGGTGTGATGGTGATGATGTGATGTGTGATGATGTGATGATGTGTGATGTGATGTGATTGTGTGATGATGTGATGGTGTGATGTGATGTGATGGTGTGATGTGATGATGTGATGATGTGATGATGTGATGGTGATGTGATTGTGTGATGTGTGTGGTGTGATGTGATGTGATGGTGTGATGGTGTGTTGTGTGATGATGTGATGTTGTGATGGTGTGATGTGATGTGTGTGATGTGATGGTGTGATGGTGTGATGGTGTGATGATGTGATGGTGATGATGTGATGTGTGATGATGTGATGGTGATGATGTGATGTGATGGTGTGATGGTGTGATGTGTGATGGTGTGATGGTGTGATGTGATGGTGTGATGGTGTGATGTGATGGTGTGATGGTGTGATGGTGTGATGTGTGATGTGTGATGTGTGTGATGGTGTGATGGTGTGATGGTGTGATGTGATGATGTGATGGTGTGATGGTGTGGTGTGATGGTGTGATGTGTGTGATGGTGTGATGGTGTGATGGTATGTGTGTGATGTTGTGATGGTGTGATGGTGTGATGTATGTGATGGTGTGATGTTGTGATGGTGTGATGTGATGATGTGATGATGTGATGTGTGTGATGATGTGATGGTGTGATGTATGTGATGTGTGATGGTGTGATGGTATGATGGTGTGATGGTGTGATGTGATGATGTGATGTGATGGTGTGATGATGTGATGGTGTGAGGGTTGTGATGGTGTGATGTTGTGATGTGATGATGTGTGTGATGGTGTGATGTGTGATGGTGTGATGTTGTGATGGTGTGTGTTGTGATGGTGTGATGTTGTGATGGTGTGGTGTGATGATGTGATTGGTGTGATGTGATGGTGTGATGATGTGATTGTGTGATGATGTGATGGTATGATGTTGTGATGGTGTGGTGTGATGTTGTGATGGTGTGATGGTGTGGTGTGATGGTGTGATGGTGTGATGTGATGGTGTGATGTTGTGATGGTGTGGGTGGGGGTGTGATGGTTTGATGGTGTGATGGTGTGATGTGATGGTGCGATGATGTGATTGTGTGATGTGATTGTTGTCTTCATCACTTCATGATCAAATATATTCTTGTCTGTTCTTCCTCTGCAGTTCATATGATTGTCTTCTAGATGACCCGTTTGAACACAAGTGGCCCAAACTCCCCGAGCTGCCGGGCATTAACTACTCCATGGATGAACAGTGTCGCTTTGACTTCGGGGTCGGATACACCATGTGCACAGCTGTACGTCTCCACCCTCTTACCCTCTCACTCTCTCACTTTCTCACTCTCTCACCCTCTCACTCTCTTACCCTCTCACCCTCTCACCTTCTTACCCTCTCACTCTCTCACATTCTCACTCTCTCACCCTCTCACTCTCTCACTCTCTTACCCTCTCACCCTCTCACCTTCTTACCCTCTCACCTTCTTACCCTCTCACTCTCTCACTCTCTTACCCTCTCATGCTCTAACACTGTCACCCTCTCACTCTTACCCTCTCATGCTCTAACACTGTCACCCTCTCACACTCTTACCCTCTTACACTGTGACCCTCTCACCCTTTCACCCTCTCACATTTCAGCCTCTCACACTCTTACCCTCTTACCCTCTCACCCTCTTACCCTCTTACCATCTCACACTCTTACCCTCTCAACCTCTTACCCTCTCACACTCTCATCCTCTTACCCTCTCACCCTCTCACACTTTTACCCTCTAACCCTCTCACCGTCTTACCCTCTGACCCTCTTACCCTCTCACACTCTCACCCTCTCACACTTTTACCCTCTAACCCTCTCACCGTCTTACCCTCTGACCCTCTTACCCTCTCACACTCTTACCCTCTCACCCTCCCACCCTCTCACACTTTTACCCTCTAACCCTATTACCCTCCTACCCTCTCACACTCTTGCCCTCTCACACTCTTGCCCTCTCACTGTCTTACCCTCTGACCCTCTCAACCTCTTACCCTTTTACCCACTCACCCTTTTACCCTCCTACCCTCTCATCCTCTTACCCTCTCATCCTCTTACCCTCTCACACTCTCATCATCTCACCCTCTTATCGTCTTACCCTCTCTTCCTTTTACCCTCTCCCTATCACACGTTCATCCTCTCACCTTTTCACCCTCTTACCTTCTCACCCTCTCGTCCTTTTACTCTCTCACCCTCTTACCCTCTCACACTTTCTCTTTTATCCTCTCAACCTCTCACCCTCTCATCCTCATACTGTCTCACCCTCTTACCCTCTCACGCTCTAGCAACCTCACCCTCTTATCTCTCACCCTCTAACTCTCTTACCCTCTAACTCTCTTACCCTCTCACCCTCTCACCTTCTTACAATCTCACCCTCTAACTCTCTCACCTTCTTACCCTCTCACCCTCTTACCCTTTTACCCTCTCACCCTCTTACCCTCTCACTTTCTCACACTCTTTCCCTCTCATCATCTCACACTCTTACTGTCTCACACGCTTGCCCTCTCACCTTCTCACCCTCTTACCCTCTCACACTCACCCTTTTACCCACCTACCCTCTCACCTTATATCTCTCTCACCCTCTCCACATCTGTACAGCTCCATATAACTGGCATTAGAATGAATTTATAATAGCTGTCTCTCTCTGTCTTTCTCTCTCTGTCTGTCTGTCTCTGTAGTTCAGGACGTATGACCCCTGTAAGCAGTTGTGGTGTAGTCATCCTGATAATCAATATTTCTGTAAGACGAAGAAAGGACCTCCAGTGGACGGGACAGAGTGTGCACCTGGCAAGGTGAGCTTCCTAA
>JAUCMX010000012.1:25485694-25523194 GCA_033459395.1 Hemibagrus guttatus | reverse complement strand
CGTAAGTGTGAGCTGAGTTGTCGCTCTAAAGAGACCGGGAGGTGGTGTTTATGAATCAGGTGATGCATGATGGGACACGGTGCAGTTACTCTGATCCATTCAGTGTGTGTGCCAGAGGAGAGTGTCTGGTGAGAATAGACCTGTCTGTCTTTCTTCTTCTATCTCTCTGTCTCTCTCTCTCTACTCTCTCGTCATTCTCTGTTCATTTCTGTCTTGAATTTTATTAACGGTCATCTTTCGCAATGATTTATACCCTCTGTCTTTCTTTGTTTCTTTCATTTCTTTCTTTCTTTCTTCTCTCTCTCACTCTCTCTCTCAAATCTCTCTCAAATCTCTCAGCATGTGGGGTGTGATAAGGAAGTTGGCTCGTATAAACAGGAGGATAAGTGTGGTGTGTGTGAAGGTGACAACTCTCACTGTCGCACTGTCAAGCTGACACTCACCAAAACACCCAAAATCAAGGTAATAATAACAATAATAATAATAATAATAATAATAATAATAATAATAATAATAATAATAATAATAACAAGAATAATAATAATAATAATAATAATAATAATAATAATAATAATAATCTCTCTCTCTCTCTCCCTCTCTCTCTGTCTCTCTCTCTGTCTCTCTCTCTCTCTCCCCCTCCATCTCTCTCTCTCTCTCTCTCTCTCTCTCTCTCTCTCCTGTCATCAGGTTTGTTGAAGGTGTTTGATATCCCTGCAGGAGCGAGACACATAGTGATAGAGGAGAGCGCTGCGTCTCCACACCTCATGGGTGAGTTCTGTGAGTTCTGAGTTATTGCTCTTTCTCTTACCATCCTCCCATCGTCCTTCATCACTGTCCTTCATCCTCTGAGTGAAAAACCCAAAACCTGACCTCATCTGAAGTGAAGAGTCTCTTCAGATGTAATCAGCTGCATCTCAGAGCTCTGCTGTCATGCTAAGGCTAGCAGATAGTAGCAGGAAAAAGCCCTGGAGTGTTAAGGATAATCCCTCTCTCCTCACACTGACGAACACACAGCACACGTGTGGAGCCATAAATCAGTTCAGTTACAATAAAACATCACACTCCACTGACCAACACGTCCTCCTGACCTCTCATCATCACATCTTCATTATTATTTATTATTTTTATATAACATGAACTGCTTTGTGTCTTTTTTAATGATTTTATATAATCATTACATGTTTCCTCAGATGATTAATGAGCTTTTAGGGAAATTAAACTGTTTAATTGGACAAAAAGCTCATTACTCCTCTCAGTGTTCCATTCGCATCATGGGGTTTTTTTTCAGAACCGAGTCTTTCCTTCTCTTTTCTCTGTATTTATTTATTTATTTTAGTTAGTTTTTCTCACAGCGCTATTCCGAAGGTGATCATTTCTCCAAGTCAGTAGCTGCCACAGAGGTTTTTATCTCCGTCATCTTAAAAATCTTTGATTTTCACCACACGAGAGAATAAAGAGTCTGATAAAGGTCTGGTGTTTATTGCTGCTATAACCTCAGTGACAACAGCAGCAGATGTTAATTAAAAAAGGAAACGATAAATGGATAAAAAGTGTGCTGTGTCGTGGGTTAACCCTTTTCCCAGTACACTGGTGCTCCAGTCTGCAGGAGGAATGATGATGGACTTACCAAACGTTTTCAATCGGTATAAAGAACCAAATGATGTTCTGAGAAGGTCAGAAAGAGAGACAGACAGACAGAAAGAGAGACAGACAGACAGAAGGTCAGACAGATGGAGACAAACAGATAGACAGAAAGAGAGACAGACAATCAGACAGACAGATAGAGAAACAGACACAAAGTCAGACAGAGATACAGAGAAACAGACAGACAGACAGACAGAAAGAGACAGTCAGACAGATAGTGAGAGACAGACACACAGACAGAATGTCAGAGAGACAGACAGACAGTCACAAAGAGAGACAGACAGACAGAAGGTCAGACAGACAGAGAGACAGACAGTCATATAGTGAGAGTCAGACAGACAGTCAGATAAAGAGACAGACAAAGAGAGAGACAGAAGGACAGAGAGAGAGAGAGGAAATTCTTACACAGAGTTACTGGTTGAAGATGAAATCTGAGCTGCTTTTTAGATGAACAAGCACTTGGAGCATCTCAGAGAGCAGAAATGGGTTCGATCTCAACATTTACTCTGAAGATACAAACATTCCTTTCTTCTTTTCTATGAATTTATCACCTCTAGTAGTCTAGAGAAGAACACAAATCCCTCTGAAAGTCCCAAGTGTCTCCCTTCATATGAGCTTCATATTCACCTCCACTGTGGAGTGGACCATGACAAACACACTCACTCATCAACATGGACACAACCACAACAGGAGAAGTTACAAGTTTTTGTCTGGATGAAAATAATATATATAAAATTGTACTTGTTTCTGTTCGTCAGCGGTTAAGAGTCAGGTGACCGGGAATTTCATCCTGAACGGGAAGGGAGACGAGGTGAAATCCAAGCTGTTCATCGAGAGCGGTCTGGAGTGGAACTACACCATGGAGGGAGAGAAGGAGACGCTGAAAAGTGCTGGACCTCTGAACGAAGGCATCGTCGTGCTGGTGAGAGAAACACAACAAACCTGCAGGACATCTAAACCCTCACCCTCAGATTTAATACACAGTGTTTAACCTAACATGGGGGATTTTAATACATTTATCATCTCAGCTCCTCCATTTTCTCTTTCTTCTCATTTTATATCACAGTATTTCACAGGTTTCTCTGACTGGGCACGGGAGCTCTGTGGGGGTAACATTAACTGTAATGTTTATTGTTTGTAATTAAAATGATTATTAATTGTTTATTTAATATGAAGTGTTTATTTGTGGAGTGTAGCTGAGGGATGTACAGCATGTATTTTTGGTTATCGTTGAATTGATTAGATTAATAGGATGATCCTGACTGCTGTGTTGTTTAGTAACAGGCTGATTATTCCGGTCATGTGACTCACTGCTGGACTTCTGATTGGCTACCATGTCCAGGATTATTGTTATACATTATGTCTGCTTAAATGTGTGAAGAGAAGCATCAGGATTGGATCAAATCCATGTGATTGGTCAGACTGCTGATTTGTAATCTGTATTGAATTCATATTGTGGATGTGTTTAACTGGTGATTTTTTTCTGAAGATGGTCTGGTGTGTAAGCGGTCAGGCGGAGCTGATGGTGTGAGCTAGGTTTCATTAAGTGTATCTCAGGGATAATGTTTATTTATTTGAGAAGCAGGATGATGGTCAGGATTCTGTCTCAGTAACTGACTCACTTTAGCTCTTTGGCTTGAGTAACATCTCTGTGAAGATCAGACTGCAATCAGACAATGGAGATCATTTCAGGTATTAATAGACTGCAGTTTTCTTAAAATGCTAGGAAACTGAAGAATAAAGTCGAATCATGTGTGTGTTTTCTTAAAGACAATTGTGATTGGATAAAATCTGTGTGAGGGCCTGGTTGTGAGTTCTGATTGATTGGTTGTGAGTTTTTCGTTGTGTTGTGTTAAGTTTCTGGTTGTGAGTCTGAACAGTCTGATACATGTGATTAGAGTCTCTTTGTGAAACCCAGACATTGATCAGATATTGAAGTGGTTTGGAGCACTGGGATTAGAAAATGTTTCTGCTGCAGAACCTAAATAAAAGGAGTTGAATACTGAATACTGGGTAAACATACAAAACACATAAAGGTGATGATCTGTTAGTTATTTTCAATTTCATTCTGAATTTCTGAAGATCATCCTGACTGAGCAGCTCCCAGAAACCTGACTGATTCAATCTTCTAAGTCAGATGCAGAGCTCCTTTACCCTTCAGGCTTCAGAGGATGAAGCTCATCCAGTTCATGGTGCTCATAGATGTGTGTGTGTGTGTGTGTGTGTGTGTGTGTGTGTGTGTGTGTGTGTGTGTGTGTGTTTACTGTATGAAGGTGGTTCCTAAAGAAGAAGACAGGAAGATCAGTTTGAGTTATAAATACATCATCCATGAGGATCTGGTTCCCATCATCACAAACAACAACGTGCTGTTATCTGAACTGGACAGTTACGACTGGGCACTGAAGAGCTGGACACAGTGCACCAAGCCCTGCGGAGGAGGTGTGTGTGTCTGTGTGTGTGTGTGTGTGTGTGTGTGTGTGTGTGTGTGTGTGTGTGTGTGTGTGTGTGTGTGTGTGCGTGCGTGCGTGCATAGTGCAGCAGAAACTCCTCTAAGAAGTGTGTAGATCTTCTTCATGCTAGTTCCTCAAGAGTTCTCTGGAATCTGTGTGTGTGTGTGTGTGTGTGTGTGTGTGTGTGTGTGTGTGTGTGTGTGTGTGTGTGTGTGTGTAGGTGTGCAGTACGCTAAGTATGGCTGTAGAAGGAAGAGTGATGGGCATTTGGTACAGAGAACACTGTGTGACATCAGCAAGAGACCCAAACCTATCCGCAAACGCTGCAACATCAACGAGTGCAGCCCACCCATGTACGTCTGTCTGTCTGATTGACTGTCTGTCTCTCTGTCTGCCTCTCTGTCTGACTGACTGTCTGTCTTTCTCTCAGTCTGTCTGTCTGTCTGTCTGTCTGTCTGCCTCTCTGTACGTCTGTCTGAGTGTCTAACTTTCTGTCTGTCTGACCCTCTGTCTGTCTTTCTGTCTGACTGTCTGTCTGTTTCTCTTATCTTTTTGTCTGACTATCTGACCTGTCTGTCTGTCTCTCTGGCTGACTGTCTGTCTTTCTGTCTGTCTGCCTGTCTGTCTCTCTCTCTCTCTCTCTCTCTCTCTCTCTCTCTCTCTCTCTCTCTCTCTGTCTGTCTGCCTCTATGTCTGTCTGTCTGTCTGTCTGACTGTCTGTCTGAGTGTCTTACCTTCTGTCTGTCTGTCTGACCCTCTGTCTGTCTTTCTATCTGATTGTCTGTCTGACTTTCTTTCTGTTTGTCTGTCTCTCTGTCTGACCTGTCTGTCTGTTTGTCTCTCTATCTGTCTGTCTGACTCTGTCTCTCTCTCTTTGTCTGTCTGTCTGTCAGTCTCTCTATATGTCTATCTGACTGTCTCTTTGTCTGACTGTTTGTCTGTCTTCCTTCCAGGTTGTCTATCTCTCTATCTATGTGCCAGCTTATATGTGTGTGTGTGTGTGTGTGTGTGTGTGTGTGTGTGTGTGTGTGTGTGTGTGTGTGTACAGGTGGCTAACAGAGGACTGGAGTGTGTGCAGTAAGTCGTGTGGTAAACTGGGTGTTCAGTTCCGTGTGGTCCAGTGTGTTCAGCCTCACCACAACGGCACACACCGAGTCCTGCACTCCAAATACTGCAGCTCAGACAAACCCCCCACACACCGAGTGTGTAACAGCACCTGCCCCACCCAGTGGAGGACTGGAGCCTGGTCACAGGTGTGTGTGTGTGTGTGTGTGTGTGTGTGTGTGGGAGAGAGAGAGAGAGAGAGAGAGAGAGAGAGAGAGAGAGAGAAAGAGAGAGAGACTAGTAAGATAAACTAAAGCTTTTATAATAGTGTGACAAACACAAGTCAGTTTAAATACCTTACAAATGTTTGTGTGTGTGTGTGCGTGTGCGTGTGTGCGTGTGTGTGTGTGTGTGTGTGTGTTGTTTATTCTGCAGTGTTCGGTGACGTGTGGTGAGGGAATTAAGCAGCGTCAGGTTGTGTGCAGATCCTTGGAAAACAGTTCGGCTCAGTGTGAAGACGAAAAACCTGAGAGTGTGTCCATCTGCAAGCTCTCACCATGTCCAGGTGTGTGTGTGTGTGTGTGTATGAGAGAGAGACAGAGAGAGAGACAGAGAGAGAGAGAGAGAGAGAGAGAGAGAGAGAGAGAGAGAGAGAGACTATCACAGAACATTATTAATGTTTTCATGGTCATATGTTACTAAGCTGTTCTAATGAAGCACAGTTCTGTATGAAGCTCCTCGTTCCAATCTGCAGTAACTCTAACAGGACAAACACTAAACTAGCCTACATCTCCTGGAAGTGCTGATGAAGTCTTCCCACAGTCAGGATCCTGGAAAATTCAGGAAAGGTGCCAGGAAACATAGTTACAGCTGAAACTGGAGACTCCTTACATAAAACATCAATAAACGAAATAAACATTTCTTTACAGAAAACTTTAACACATGGGCTTTAATGTGTTCATGTAGTGCGTCTGCTGTAGGTCCGTGCGAAGGAGCCGTTACTATGGAAACGGTACAAAGCATGAGCACACCTTCTGACTGAGAAGCTCAGATGTGGAGGTGATGGAGTTCAGAGCTGTGTTTCATACACACATTAATCCCTGCTGGATTGCAGCCGTGTTTTATTTTACACGCTACATGCGAGTGTGATTTCTGAGGAAGAAGGACGGATTCTCCAGCGAGCGTCTGGACATCTGCTCTGCTCTGTCCGGCTCAGTGACCAGACCTGGACACGTCTTATCATCAGGAGGACGTGTTGTTCTCATGTTCTTCTGGCTTTGTTTGGAAGAGGAAACCAGCACCTTTCTTGTGTCTTATTTATCCTGCGGTATAAATAACACACAAGTTCCGGACCTCATCCTCATCCACAGCTGTATACTGAAGGGTTCTGAGTTCTGAGTGTGTTGAAAGCGGTGATCTCAGCAGTGTTCAGAATTCTGTGAATGTTATCTCATGCTGTTCATTAGCCTTAGAGACTGAGTGGACAGTGGACGAGCTTTAGGTGTCTGTCATGTCTCTGTGCTTCATGTTCTTCACTCTGCTGTTGCTTGCATCACGGTCCTCAAAAAACAACATTCCAGTCATTTTCTTCCAAACTATATTGAGATTAGTTCCGAACTAATTGACATTAAAACCCATGTGACTTGTTTTTCAGGAGAGCCGTCAGTCTCCGCCCCTCCTGCAGACTCATGGGATAACGACACTGCTGATGGAGACGTCAATAAGATCTCAAGTGAGTGACTTGCAGCATACACACAGAACTAACTCCAGGCCTGACAGAGCAGTATCATGAGGATGAGATTTTACAGATTAAAGTCAGTAACTAAAGACTAGACTCGGTTTAATGATTTCATGGTGTTTTTTCCACCACACATCAAACACCAGAAACAGGAACTAACAGAACCTGATATTTTACCATCAACAGCTCAACAAGCTCTGAAAACAACGATCATTACATTACTGAGGTCAGGAACATCAGGGACGATAGGAACTTATACCTCAGGAACTTAAACATCAGGAACTTATACCTCAGGAACTTAAACATCAGGAACTTATACCTCAGGAACTTATACCTTAGGAACTTAAACTTCAGGAACTTATATTTCGGGAACTTAATCTTTAGGAACTTATATCTCAGGAACTTATACCTCAGGAACTTAAACTTCAGGAATTTTGCCTCAGGAACTTAAACTTCAGGAATTTAAAATTCAGGAACTTATACCTCAGGAACTTAAACTTCAGGAACTTAAACTTCAGGAATTTTTGCCTCAGGAACTTTTGCCTTAGGAACTTAAACTTCAGCAGCTTATACCTCATAACTTAATCTTTAGGAACTTATATCTCAGGAATTTATGCTTCAGGAACTTAAAATTTAGGAACTTATACCTCAGGAATTTAAACATCAGGAGCTTAAACTTTAGAAACTTATACCTCAGGAACTTCAACTTTAGGAACTTATTCCTCAGGAACTTAATCTTCAGAAACATAAACTTCAGGAATTTAAAATTCAGGAACTTATACCTCAGGAACCTAAACTCCAGGAACTTAAACTTCAGGAACTTAAACTCCAGGAACTTAAACTTCAGGAACTTAAACTTCAGGAACTTTTGCCTCAGGAACTTTTGCCTTAGGAACTTAAACTTCAGGAACTTATACCTCAGAACTTAATCTTTAGGAATTTATATCTCAGGAACTTATACTTCAGGAACTTAAAAGTTAGGAACTTATACCTCAGGAATGTAAACATCAGGAACCTGTACTTCAGGAACTTAAAGTTTAGGAACTTAAACTTCAGGAACTTATCTCAGGAACTTAAACTTCAGGAACAAATACTTCAGGAACTTATACCTCAGGAACTTATACTTCAGGAACTTAAACTTCTGGAACTTATAATTCAGGAACTTATACTTTAGGATTTTAAAATCAGGAACTTAAACTTCAGTATCTTATACCTCAGGAACTTAAACTTCAGGAACTTTTGCCTCAGGAACTTATACCTTAGGAACTTAAACTTCAGGATCTTATACTTCAGTAACTTAAACTTCAGGAGCTTATACCTCAGGAACTTATACCTCAGGAACTTCAACTTCAGGAACTTATACCTTAGGATCTTAAACTTCAGGAACTTAAATTTCAGTATCTTATACCTCAGGAACTTAAACCTCAGGAACTTTTGCCTCAGGAACTTATACCTTAGAAAATTAAACTTCAGGAACTTATCCCTCAGGAACTTCACTTCAGGAACCTTTACCTCAGGAACTTAAACTTCAGGAACTTAAACTTCAGGAACTTGTACTTCAGGAACTTGTACTTCAGGAACTTAAATTTCACAAACTTATTCCTCAGGAACTTAAACCTCAGGTGCTATTGTGCCGGAATGGAAAACTTAAGAACTAGAGCTCAGGAACTTAAACATATGATTTGCACTTGCATCATTTCCAGTTGTTACAGAAAATGAATCAACAGATTCTAACCAATCAGAATTCAGCAGCACTGTGACATAAAGGGTTATAACTGAATATCTAAACTCTACATACTAATATCTCTCTCTCTCTCTCTCTCTCTCTCTCTCTCTCTCTCTCTCTCTCTCTCTCTCTCTCTCTTTCTCTCTCTCTCAGATGAACCATGTCTTCATGATAAATCGATATTCTGTCAGATGGAGGTCTCTGCTCATTACTGTTCTATTCCTGGATATAATAAGCTGTGCTGTGATTCCTGTAATAAGAAACTGGGAACCACTTCCACCCCCACCCCCACTACCCCCAAAACCACCACAACCACCACTACTGCCACTACTGCCACCACTATCACCACCACCACCAGAACAGCACCTGGTGTATACACTTCCTCCTCAGTGGAACTGGATTCCTTTAATCCCTTCCCCTCCAGCGCTAAACCTTCCATTCCTCCGACTTCACCTTCTCCGCTAACTGTTACAGCTAATGCTAAAGATAAACCAAACTCCACTGTTCAGAGTCTGACTACAGTTACGTCCATCCCAAACCCAGAGCACGCTTCCTCCCAGACATCTCCACAGTCTGCTTCACCACTACCTCTGGAGCTGAGCACTAGTGTTATCACTAGCACTAGCACTAGCATCAGTGCCACCCGTCAGCTTTCTCAGGACTTGGAGCAGAAGACGGAGAAAGCAGAACCTCACTATAGCACTTTAGTCCCGACAGTAGTGGACAGCGAGCTAGACTCTTCTAACAGGAACCTAACAGTGGTCACATGATCAGGAAGTGACATGCTGCTGTTTAGTAATGGTGCTGACTGCATGGTGCCGATGTGACTCTTTTTTTGTTTGTATGTAAACTCTTTGTGCCAGTTCTGAGTTACCTCAGATCTCTAACCTGCAGGGTGAAATGACACAAGTGTGTAAACCACATTTCCCATAATACTCTACCACATTAAACGGTGCTGTTATTTTTTAACTACTATGAATAACGTGGTGAAGTTCAGCAAATGGGTTTTTTTCTCCGAGTGCTTCAGAACTACTAGATTATTCCGGGATGAGTATCACACATGGGGAAGGACCAGGGCAGGAGTCCAGGAGCAGGAACGGCTTTAACCCCTGCTGTTTGTCTGATTTAGGAAAGAGTTATTTTATTGCTAGTTGTCAATTCCAAGTAATGTTTTATTTAATGAGCACATCAGCTCGTTCACTCACATCAACATGACCGAATAGCATCGAGATTCGTTTGAATAATTAATAGAATCTCAGTAATAGACTCAGAACCCACACTTGGACCCCCACCCCACACTTCATATATCAGATTTATTTAGATGTTCATCACAGTTAGAACTCGTACAGCTCAGTGGACCGCAAGCTGAATCATGACTCGAACCGTGCTCTGAAACCTGGACTCAGCAGCTTCCTGTCACCTGTGAAATTGCATGATTTTTTTCTGGAATTCTTTAGATAACAAAAAAAGTTCAGATTTTTGTATAAAGTGTAAATGTGGCATTAGGAACATATTTAGCGAGCTGTTAGCATAACAAAGCGATCCTGAGTGGAACAAAAGATGGCGGCTGTGTTGACTTTAACCTTCACTGTGTACTGTACAGTTCTGTATATACATGACCGAGAGCTTTAAATGTTAATATTTATGTTTTAGATCCATGTAAATATACACATCAGGAAAAGAGACGTATTGGTGCCTGACTGATTTGTTACTGATCTGTTACTGATCTGTTACTGATGTTGCTGATCTGTTACTGATCTGTTACTGATGTTGCTGATCTGTTGTTGATCTTTTGCTGATCTACTCATCTGTTACTGATCTGTTACTAATCTGTTGCTGATCTGTTGCTGATCTGCTGATCTGTTGCTGATCTGTTGCTGATCTGTTGTTGATCTTTTGCTGATCTACTCATTTGTTACTGATCTGTTGCTAATCTGTTGCTGATCTACTCATCTGTTGCTGATCTGTTGCTGATCTACTCATCTGTTGCTGATCTGTTGCTGATCTGTTGCTGATCTGTTGCTGATCTGTTGCTGATCTGTTGCTGATCTGTTGCTGATCTACTCATTTGTTACTGATCTGTTGCTAATCTGTTGCTGATCTGTTGCTGATATACTCATCTGTTGCTTATCTGTTGCTGATCTACTCATTTGTTACTGATCTGTTACTGATCTGTTGCTGATCTGTTGCTGATCTATTGCTGATCTACTCATCTGTTGCAGATCTGTCACTGACCTGTTGCTGTCCTTTTGCTGATCTGTTGCTCTGTCTGCTAGTGATGGAGCTCCAGGACCGAGGCACTGATGATTTCACTCCTTTCTGCTCGCTGTTCACCTGTGTGTGTGTGTGTGTGTGTGTGTGTGTGTGTGTGTGTGTGTGTGTGTGTGTGTGTGAGAGAGAGAGAGAGAGAGAGAGAGAGACGTGGCTTCTTCATGTACACACACTCACCACACTATAAAATGTAAAACACAAAGATTATTTATCTTTATTCAATCTATTCAGGATTACATGATTTTGCGTTTGCAGACATTAACACAAAATCAAGTAAAATCCATGTTATTCAGAGGATCTTCATCATCACCACCTGTAGCTGGCCACACCTTTATTAAGTCACATGACCAGAACAGGGCCGTAGACTATTCTCTAGGTGCTGGGAGTCGTTTATATCAGGTGACAAATGTTACACAAACATAAACATTACACTAACATTACACAAACATTACTACATGTTTTAATCCATTCAGAACATTTGAACACTGGTCAGTAAAATACATTAGAAGTCTAATAGTTTATATTTAATCAGATTTAATCTGTTCAATGGAATGATAATGATGATGTGTTGGATTAGACTCTTTGGTCTTTGTCTGTATGATGTAGTTGGTGTGTTACTGTGTCAGAGTGAGATCCTCAAAGCTCCTACTGTCCTCACAGTGTGTGGAGAGATACACAACAGAGAGCTTTATCATGGTTTCCCCAATTGTGTGTCTATCAAGAATGCTGCTTCAGAACATGCCTCCAGAGCATTAGGAGGAATTCTGGTTTGTTGTGCGATTGTGAGTTTTTGACTCTGTAATTAATTCTCTTTTCAACAAAAAAAAAGGTTTATAGGCATTTTAGCACAAGTGAGATGCTTTCTCTCCAGATGACTTTGATGCTTCATACATTCATGAGCAAGCAGGTTACACAGTGAGGATGATGAACAGCATCAACAACAGAACAAATGAGTCTATACTTTTCAACCCAATTCAAGAAACTTTTTTTGTCATTTAAAGCATATGTAGCTGATGCAGTACACAGTGAAATGAACCATATTCCTCCAGGACACTGGTGCTACATACAACAACATAAAATGACAAGCTACATAAAACTACATAGATCTACATTAAACAATATAAAACAGCATAGAGCTAAATAAAACAAAATAAAATGACATAGAGCTACATGAAATGACATAGATCTACATAAAACAAAATAAAATGACATAAAGCTACATAAAACGACATAGATCTACATAAAACAAAATAAAACGATATAGAACTACATAAAACAATATAAAATGACATAAAGCTACATAAAACGACATAGATCTACATAAAACAAAATAAAACGATATAGAACTACATAAAACAATATAAAACAACATAGAGCTACATAAAACAATATAAAAACGACATAAAGCTACATGAAATGACATAGATCTACATAAAACAATATAAAACAACATAGAGCTACATAAAACAATATAAAACAACATAGATCTACATTAAACAATATAAAACAGCATAGAGCTAAATAAAACAAAATAAAATAACATAGAGCTACATAAAACAATATAAAAATGACATAGAGATACATAAAACGACATAGATCTACATAAAACAATATAAAACAACATAGAGCTACATAAAACAATATAAAACAACATAGAGCTACATAAAACAATATAAAAACGACATAAAGCTACATGAAATGACATAGATCTACATAAAACAATATAAAACAACATAGAGCTACAGAAAACAATCTAGCCATGGGGGTCACAGTCCAGTGACTTCTGTGCCGGTCCCAAGCCCGGATAAATAGAGAGGGTTGCGTCAGGAAGGGCATCCGGCGTAAAACATTGCCAAATTTAACCATGCGAATCGTCAGTACGAATTTCATACCGGATCGGTCGAGGCCCGGGTTAACAACGACCGCCATCGGCGCCGTTGACCTACAGGGCGCCGGTGGAAATTGGGCTACTGTTGGTCGAAGAAGTAGAGGAGGGAGGAGAGTGCGCAGACAGAGAGAGAAGAGGAAAGGTAAGAGTGTAGGACTGAGAATAGGAACTCTGAATGTTGGTACTATGACAGGGAAAGGTAGAGAGCTGGCTGATGTGATGGAGAGAAGGAAGGTGGATATACTGTGTGTACAGGAGACCAGGTGGAAGGGTAGCAAGGCTCGTAGTATAGGAGCAGGATTCAAGCTGTTTTATTATGGTGTGGATAGTAAGAGAAATGGGGTAGGTGTGGTCCTGAAGGAGGAGTTTGTGAGGAATGTTCTGGAGGTGAAGAGAGTGTCAGACAGGGTGATGAGTCTGAAGTTAGAGATTGAAGGGGTGATGTTGAATGTTGTTAGTGGTTATGCCCCACAGGTAGGTTGTGAGTTAGAGGAGAAAGAGAGATTCTGGAGTGAATTAGATGAGGTGATGGAGAGTATTCCCACGGGTGAGAGAGTGGTGATAGGAGCGGATTTTAATGGACATGTTGGTGAGGGGAACACAGGTGATGAGGAGGTGATGGGCAAGTTTGGAGTTAAGGAAAGGAACCTTGAAGGACAGATGGTAGTAGACTTTGCTAAGAGGATGGACATGGGTGTGGTTAACACTTATTTTCAGAAGAGGGAGGAGCATAGAGTGACTTACAAGAGTGGAGGTAGGAGCACACAGGTAGACTACATCCTATGTAGAAGAGGCAATCTGAAAGAGATTAGTGACTGTAAAGTGGTAGTGGGAGAGAGTGTAGCCAGACAGCATAGGATGGTGGTGTGTAGGATGACTCTGATGGTCTGTAAGAAGAAGAGGTCAGAGATAGAGAAGAAAACCAAGTGGTGGAAGCTGAAAAAGGAGGAATGTTGTGAGGAATTTAGACAGAAGTTGAGGCAGGCTCTGGGTGGTCAGGTAGTGCTGCCAGATGACTGGGAAACTACAGCAGAAGTGATCAGGGAGACAGGGAGAAAGGTGCTGGGTGTGTCATCTGGAAGGAGGAAAGAAGATAAGGAGACTTGGTGGTGGAATGAGGAAGTTCAGGATAGTATCCAGAGGAAGAGGTTAGCCAAGAAGAAGTGGGACATGGACAGGACTGAAGAGAATAGACAGGAATACAAGGAGTTACAGCGCAGAGTGAAGAGGGAGGTGTCTAAGGCCAAGCAGAAGGCATATGACGAGTTGTACACTAGGTTAGACACTAGAGAAGGAGAGAAGGACTTGTACAGGTTAGCTAGGCAGAGGGATCGAGATGGGAAGGATGTGCAGCAAGTTAGAGTTATTAAGGATAGAGATGGAAGGGTGCTCACAACTGAGGAGAGTGTACAGAGGAGATGGAAGGAATACTTTGAGGAGCTGATGAATGAGGAAAATGAGAGGGAAAAAAGAGTAGAAGGGGTGAACTCTGTGGAACAGAAAGTAGATAAGATTAGAAAGGATGAAGTCAGGAAGGCTTTGAAGAGGATGAAAAGTGGGAAGGCAGTTGGTCCTGACGACATCCCGGTGGAGGTCTGGAAGTGTTTGGGAGAGGCAGCAGTGGAATTTTTAGCTAGTTTGTTCAACAGGGTTTTAGAGAGTGAGAGGATGCCTGAGGAATGGAGAAGAAGTGTGTTAGTGCCGATCTTTAAGAATAAGGGTGACGTGCAGAGTTGCAGTAACTATAGGGGGATAAAGTTGATGAGCCATACAATGAAGGTATGGGAAAGAGTAGTGGAAGCTAGGTTAAGGAAGGTTGTGGAAATTTGTGAGCAGCAGTATGGCTTCATGCCCAGAAAGAGCACAACTGATGCAATTTTTGCTCTGAGAATTTTGATGGAGAAGTATAGGGATGGTCAGAGGGAGTTGCACTGTGTGTTTGTAGACTTGGAGAAAGCGTATGACAGGGTGCCAAGAGAAGAGCTGTGGTACTGTATGAGGAAGTCAGGAGTAGCAGAGAAGTATGTCAGAGTGGTGCAGGACATGTATGAGAGGAGCAGGACAGTGGTGAGGTGTGCTGTAGGTCAGACAGAGGAGTTCAAAGTGGAGGTGGGACTGCATCAGGGATCGGCTCTGAGCCCCTTCCTGTTTGCTATAGTGATGGACCAGTTGTCAGAGGAGGTCAGACAGGAGTCTCCTTGGACAATGATGTTTGCAGATGACATTGTGAACTGTAGTGAGAGCAGGGAGCAGGTGGAGGAAAACCTGGAGAGGTGGAGGTTTGCACTGGAGAGAAGAGGAATGAAAGTCAGTCGTAGTAAGACTGAGTACATGTGTGTGAATGAAAGGGAGGGAAGTGGAACAGTAAGGTTACAGGGTGAAGAGGTGAAGAAGGTACAGGAGTTTAAGTACTTGGGGTCAACAGTCCAGAGTAATGGAGAGTGTGGGAAAGAGGTAAAGAAGCGAGTGCAGGCAGGTTGGAATGGGTGGAGAAAGGTGTCGGGAGTTCTGTGTGATCAGAAAATATCAGCGAGAATCAAGGGGAAGGTGTACAGGACAGTGGTGAGACCGGCCATGCTGTATGGTTTAGAGACAGTGTCACTGAGGAAGAGACAGGAGTCAGAGCTAGAGGTAGCAGAGCTGAAGATGTTGAGGTTCTCTTTGGGAGTGACAAGGTTGGACAGGATTAGGAACGAGTACATCAGAGGGACAGCTCATGTTGGACGTTTGGGGGACAAAGTTAGGGAGGCCAGATTAAGATGGTTTGGACATGTTCAGAGGAGGGAGAGTGAGTATATTGGTAGGAGAATGTTGGACATGAAGCTGCCAGGCAGGAGGCAAAGTGGAAGGCCAAAGAGGAGTTATATGGATGTAATTAATGAGGATATGAAGCTAGTGGGTGCAAGGGTTGAGGATGCAGAAGATAGGGATAGGTGGAGAGAGATGATTCGCTGTGGCGACCCCTGAATGGAGAAGCCGAAAGAAGAAGAAGAAGATAGAGCTACAGAAAACAATATAAAACAACATAAAGCTACAGAAAACAACATAGAGCTACATAAAACAAAATAAAATGACAAAGAACTAAATAAAACAAAATAAAACGACATAAACCTACATAAAACGACATAGATCTACATAAAACAAAATAAAATGACAGAGCTACATAAAACAATATAAAAATGACATAAAGCTACATAAAACGACATAGATCTACATTAAACATGTAAAACAACATAGAGCTACATAAAACAATATAAAAACGACATAAAGCTACATAAAACGACATAGATCTACATAAAACAATATAAAACAACATAGAGCTACATAAAAAAAAATAAAATGACAGAGCTACATAAAACAATATAAAAATGACATAAAGCTACATAAAAAAAAATAAAAAATAAATACATACACCCCCTCCTTGAACCGCCACCTTATTGTGGTGGAGGGGTTTGAGTACCCGAATGAACCTAGGAGCCATGTTGTCAGGGGCCTAGTGCTCCTGGTAGGGTCTCCCAAGGCAAACGGGTTCTAGGTGACGGGTCAGACTAAGAGCGGTTCAAGACTCTTATGGAAGTAATATCGAGGACCGTTATGTCGCCCGGACTAACGTCACCGGGGCCCCACCCTGGAGCCAGGCCTGGGGTTGGGGCACGCAGGCGAGCGCCTGGTGGCCGAGTCTTTGCCTGCGGGACTCGGCCGGGCACAGCCCAAAGAAACGACGTAGGCCCACCTTCCCGTAGGCCCACCACCCACAGGAAGGAGCATAAGGGTCCGGTGCAATATGTTTTGGGTAGCGGTCATGGGCGGGGGCCCCGGCGACCCAAACCCTGGACAAAGAATCGGGCTTTTGGGACATGGAATGTCACCTCACTGGGGGGGAAGGAGCCCGAGCTGGTGAGGGAGGTTGAGTGGTACCGGCTAGAGATAGTGGGGCTTGCCTCCACACACAGCCTGGGCTCTGGAACCCAACTCCTTGAGAGAGGTTGGACTCTCTTCTACTCTGGAGTGCCCCATGGTGAGAGGCGTCGGGCTGGGGTGGGCTTGCTTATAGCCCCCCAGCTCAGCCGCCATGTGCTGAAGTTTTCCCCGGTAAACGAGAGGGTTGTTTCCCTGCGCCTTCGGGCCGAGGATAGGTGTCTCACTGTTGTTTTGGCTTATGGGCCGAATGGCAGTGTGGAGTCCCCAAACCCTTTTTGGGAGACCCTGCGAGGGGTGCTGGAAGGTGCTCCGACTGGGGACTCCATAGTTTTGCTGGGGGACTTCAACGCCCATGTGGGCAACGACAGTGATACCTGGAGGGGCGTGATTGGGAGGAACGGCCCCCCTGATCTGAACTCGAGTGGTGTCCTGTTGCTGGACTTCTGTGCTAGTCACAGCCTGTCCATAACGAACACCATGTTCAAGCATAAGAGTGTCCATCAGTACACGTGGTACCAGGACACCCTAGGCCGGAGATCAATGATCGACCTTGTGATCGTGTCATCTGACCTTCGGCCGCATGTCTTGGACACTCGGGTAAAGAGCGGGGCGGAGCTGTCAACCGATCACCACCTGGTGGTGAGTTGGATCCGCTTGCGGAGGAGGATGCCGGACAGACTTGGCAGGCCCAAACGAATCGTGAGGGTCTGTTGGGAACGTCTTGCTAATCCTTCTGTTAGGGGGGTCTTCAACTCCCACCTCCGGGAGAGTTTCAACCAGATCCCGAGGGAGGTTGGGGACATTGAGTCTGAGTGGACCATGTTCTCCACCTCCATTGTTGATGCAGCCATCCGGAGCTGTGGCCGTAAGGTCTGTGGTGCCGGTCGCGGCGGCAATCCCCGGACACAGTGGTGGACACTGGAAGTAAGGGATGCCGTCAAGCTGAAGAAGGAGTCCTATCGAGCCTGGTTGGCTGGGGGGGACTCCGGAGGCAGCTGAGGCATACCGGCAGGCCAAGCGAACTACAGCCGCGGTGGTCTCAGAAGCAAAAACTCGGGTCTGGGAGGAGTTCGGTGAGGCCATGGAGAAGGACTATCGGACGGCCTCGGGGAAATTCTGGCAGACCGTTCGGCGCCTCAGAAGGGGTAAGCAGCTCTCTGCCAACACTGTTTATGGTGGAAGTGGAGAGTTGCTGGTCTCGACTGGGGATATTGTCGGACGGTGGAAGGAATACTTCGAGGATCTCCTCAACCCTACTGACACGCCTTCTGTAGAGGAACCAGAGGCTGAGGACTCAGAGGTAGATTCATTCATCACCCAAGCTGAGGTCACTGAGGTAGTTCAGCAGCTCCTTGGTGGCAAGGCACCGGGGGTGGATGAGATTCGCCCTGAGTACCTTAAGTCTCTGGATGTTGTGGGGCTGTCTTGGCTGACACGTCTCTGCAACATAGCGTGGCAGTCAGGGACAGTGCCTCTGGACTGGGTGACCGGGGTGGTGGTCCCTCTTTTTAAGAAGGGGGACCGGAGGGTGTGTTCCAACTATAGGGGGATCACACTTCTCAGCCCCCCAGGGAAAGTCTATTCCAGAGTACTGGAGAGGAGAGTCCGACCATTAGTCGAACCTCGGATACAGGAGGAGCAATGCGGTTTTCGACCTAGTCGTGGAACACTGGACCAGCTCTATACCCTCCACAGGGTGCTCAAGGGTTTGTGGGAGTTTGCCCAACCAGTCCACATGTGTTTTGTAGACTTGGAGAAGGCTTTCGACCGTGTCCCTCGTGGCATTCTGTGGGAGGTGCTCTGGGAGTACGGGGTCCTGCCCCTCTGTTAAGGGCTGTTCGGTCTCTGTATAACCGGAGCAGGAGCTTGGTTCGCATTGCCAGCTGTAAGTCAGATCTGTTCCCGGTGCATGTCGGGCTCCGACAGGGCTGTCCTTTGTCACCGGTTCTGTTCATTGTTTTTATGGACAGAATTTCTAGGCGCAGCCAGGGGCTGGAGGGAGTCCGGTTTGGGGACCATAGGATTTCATCGCTGATTTTTGCAGATGATGTTGTCCTGTTGGCCTCTTCAGGCCTGGACTTACAGCATGCACTGGGGCGTTTTGCAGCTGAGTGTGAAGCGGCTGGGATGAGGGTCAGCACCTCCAAATCCGAGGCCATGGTTCTCGAACGGAAAAAGGTGGCTTGCACCCTTCAGGTTGGCGGGGAGGTCCTTCCTCAAGTGGAGGAGTTTAAGTATCTCGGGGTCTTGTTCACGAGTGAGGGAAGGATGGATCGTGAGATTGACAGACGGATCGGTGCAGCGGCAGCAGTAATGCGGTCTATGTACCGGTCTGTTGTGGTGAAGAAGGAGCTGAGCCAGAAAGCGAAGCTCTCGATTTACCAGTCAATCTACGAAATGAGCTTCCTCCGTAGGGTGGCAGGGCGCTCCCTTAGAGATAGGGTGAGGAGCTCTGTCACCCGGGAGGAGCTCGGAGTAGAGCCGCTGCTCCTCCACATCGAAAGGGGGCAATTGAGGTGGCTCGGGCATCTGTTTCGGATGCCTCTGGGACGTCTCCCTGGAGAGGTGTTCCGGGCATGCCCCACCGGGAAGAGGCCCCGGGGAAGACCCAGGACACGCTGGAGAGACTAGGACACGCTGGAGAGACTATGTCTTTCGGCTGGCCTGGGAACGCCTTGGGGTCCCTCCGGAAGAGCTGGAGGAAGTGGCTAGGGAGAGGGAGGTCTGGGCATCCCTACTTAGACTGCTGCCCCCGCGACCCGGCTCCGGATAAGCGGAAGACAATGAATGAATGAATGAATGAATAGAGCTACATAAAACAAAATAAAATGGCAGAGATCTACATAAAACAAAATAAAATGACATAGAACTAAATAAAACAAAATAAAACAACATAAAGCTACATAAAATGACATAGATCTACATAAAACAAAATAAAATGACATAGAACTACATAAAACAATATAAAAACGACATAGAGATACATAAAATGACAAAGATCTACATAAAACAATATAAAAACGACATAAAGCTACATAAAACAAAATAAAATGACAAAGGTCTACATAAAACAATATAAAACAACATAGAGCTACATAAAACAATATAAAAACGACATAAAGCTACATAAAACAACATAGATCTACATAAAACAATATAAAACGACATAGATCTACACAAAACAATATAAAACAACATAGAGCTACATAAAACAATATAAAAATGACAAAGCTACATAAAACGACATAGATCTACATAAAACTAAATAAAATGGCATAGAACTACATAAAACAATATAAAAACGACAGAGATACATAAAATGACAAAAATCTACATAAAAAATATTAAACAACATAGAGATACAAAAAACAATATAAAAACGACATAAAGCCACATAAAACGACATAGATCTACATAAAACAAAATAAAATGACATAGAGCTACATAAAACAATATAAAAACAACATAGAGATACATAAAATGACAAAGATCTACATAAAACAATATAAAATGACAGAGCTACATAAAACAATATAAAAACGACATAAAGCTACATAAAACGACATAGATCTACATAAACAAAATAAAACAACATAGAGCTACATAAAACAAAATAAAACGACATAGATCTACATAAAACAAAATAAAATGACAAAGCTACATAAAACGACATAGATCCACATAAAACAAAATAAAACAACATAGAGCTACATAAAACAAAATAAAATGACAAAGCTACATAAAACGACATAGATCCACATAAAACAAAATAAAACAACATAGAGCTACATAAAACAAAATAAAACGACATAAAGCTACACAAAACAATATAAAAACGACATAAAGCTACATAAAACGACATAGATTTACATAAAACAAAATAAAATGACATAGAGCTACACAAAACAATATAAAAATGACATAAAGCTACATAAAACAACATAGATCCACATAAAACAAAATAAAATGACATAGAGCTACATAAAACAATATAAAAGTGACATAAAGATACATAAAACGACATAGATCTACATAAAACAATATAAAACAGCATAGAGCTAAATAAAACAAAATAAAATGACATAGATCTACATAAAACAAAATAAAATGACAAAGCTACACAAAACAATATAAAAATGACATAAAGCTACATAAAACGACATAGATCCACATAAAACAAAATAAAATGACATAGAGCTACACAAAACAATATAAAAACGACATAGAGATACATAAAACAAAATAAAATGACATAAAGCTACATAAAATGACATAGATCTACATAAAACAATATAAAACAGCATAGAGCTAAATAAAACAAAATAAAATGACATAGAGCTACATAAAACAATATAAAAACGACATAGAGATACATAAAACAAAATAAAATGACATAAAGCTACATAAAACAATATAAAATGACATAAAGCTACATAAAACGACATAGATCTACATAAAACAATATAAAACAAAATAGAGCTACATAAAACAATATAAAACAAAATAGAGCTACATAAAACAATATAGAAATGACAGCGATACATAAAATGACAAAGATCTACATAAAACAATATAAAACAACACAGAGCTACATACTCCTTCTTCTTGTTTTGGTTTTTCCCATCAGGAGTTGCCACAGCGAATCATCTCTCTCCACAAAAACAATATAGAACTGCATTAAACAATATAAGATGACAGAGAGGTACAAAAAGCTAAATAAAACGACATAGAGCTACATAGAGGTACATCTTCTTCTTCTTTCGGCTTTTCCCTTCAGGGGTCGCCACAGCGAATCATCTCTCTCCACCTATCCCTATCTTCTGCATCCTCAACACTTGCACCCACTAGCTTCATATCCTCAATAATTCCATCCATATACCTCCTCTTTGGCCTTCCTCTTTGCCTCCTGCCTGGCAGCTCCATGTCCAACATTCTCCTACCAATATACTCTCTCTTCCTCCTCTGAACATGTCCAAACCATCTTAATCTGGCCTCCCTAACTTTGTCCCCCAAACGTCCAACATGAGCTGTCCCTCTGATGTACTCGTTCCTAATCCTGTCCAATCTTGTCACTCCCAAAGAGAACCTCAACATCTTCAGCTCTGCTACCTCTAGCTCTGACTCCTGTCTCTTCCTCAGTGACACTGTCTCTAAACCATACAGCATGGCCGGTCTCACCACTGTCCTGTACACCTTCCCTTCTCGCTGATATTTTCCTCTCACACAGAACTCCCCACACCTTTCTCCACCCATTCCAACCTGCCTGCACTCGCTTCTTTACCTCTTTCCCACACTCTCCATTACTCTGGACTGTTGACCCCAAGTACTTAAACTCCTGTACCTTCTTCACCTCTTCACCCTGTAACCTTACTGTTCCACTTCCCTCCCTTTCATTCACACACATGTACTCAGTCTTACTACGACTGACTTTCATTCCTCTTCTCTCCAGCGCAAACCTCCACCTCTCCAGGTTTTCCTCCACCTGCTCCCTGCTCTCACTACAGATCACAATGTCATCTGCAAACATCATTGTCCAAGGAGACTCCTGTCTGACCTCCTCTGACAACTGGTCCATCACTATATCAAACAGGAAGGGGATCAGAGCCGATCCCTGATGCAGTCCCACTTCCACTTTGAACTCTTCTGTCTGTCTGACCTACAGCACACCTCACCACTGTCCTGCTCCTCTCATACATGTCCTGCACCACTCTGACATACTTCTCTGCTACTCCTGACTTCCTCATACAGTACCACAGCTCTTCTCTTGGCACCCTGTCATACGCTTTCTCCAAGTCTACAAACACACAGTGCAACTCCCTCTGACCATCCCTATACTTCTCCATCAAAATCCTCAGAGCAAAAATTGCATTTGTTGTGCTCTTTCTGGGCATGAAGCCATACTGCTGCTCACAAATTTCCACTACCTTCCTTAACCTGGCTTCCACTACTCTTTCCCATAGCTTCATTGTATGGCTCATCAACTTTATCCCCCTATAGTTGCTGCAACTCTGCACGTCACCCTTATTCTTAAAGATTGTCAGGACCAACTGCCTTTCCACTTTTCATCCTCTTCAAAGCCTTCCTGACTTCATCCTTTCTAATCTTATTTACTTCCTGTTCCACAGAGTTCACCCCTTCTACTCTTTTTTCCCTCTCATTTTCCTCATTCATCAGCTCCTCAAAGTACTCCTTCCATCTCCTCTGTACACTCTCCTCACTTGTGAGCACCCATCCATCTCTATCCTTAATAACTCTAACTTGCTGCACATCCTTCCCATCTCGATCCCTCTGCCTAGCTAACCTGTACAAGTCCTTCTCTCCTTCTCTAGTGTCTAACCTAGTGTACAACTCGTCATATGCCTTCTGCTTGGCCTTAGACACCTCCCTCTTCACTCTGTGCTGTAACTCCTTGTATTCCTGTCTATTCTCTTCAGTCCTGTCACACTTCTTCTTGGCTAGCCTCTTCCTCTGGATACTATCCTGAACTTCCTCATTCCACCACCAAGTCTCCTTATCTTCTTTCCTCCTTCCAGATGACACACCCAGCACCTTTCTCCCTGTCTCCCTGATCACTTCTGCTGTAGTTTCCCAGTCATCTGGCAGCACTACCTGACCACCCAGAGCCTGCCTCAACTTCTGTCTAAATTCCTCACAACATTCCTCCTTTTTCAGCTTCCACCACTTGGTTTTCTTCTCTATCTCTATATTTGACCTCTTCTTCTTACAGACCATCAAAGTCATCCTACACACCACCATCCTATGCTGTCTGGCTACAACATAGAGCTACATAAAACAATATAAAAAGACAAAAAGCCACATAAAACAATATGAAATGACATAGACCTACAAAAAAAGACAAACATAAATGGACTTTAGTCTGACTCTCAGCAGTCTAACGCTCTCAGCAGTCTGACTCTCAGCAGTCTAACCCTCTCAGCAGTCTGACTCTCAGTAGTCTGACTCTCAGCAGTCTAACCCTCTCAGCAGTCTGACTCTCAGCAGTCTAACCCTCTCAGCAGTCTGACTCTCAGTAGTCTGACTCTCAGCAGTCTAACCCTCTCAGCAGTCTGACTCTCAGCAGTCTAACCCTCTCAGCAGTCTGACTCTCAGCAGTTTGACTCTCAGCAGTCTAAGCCTCTCAGCAGTCTGACTCTCAGCAGTCTAACCCTCTCAGCAGTCTTACTCTCAGCAGTTTAACCCTCTTAGCAGTCTAACTCTCTCAGCAGCCTAACCCTCTCAGCAGTCTTACTCTCAGCAGTTTAACCCTCTCAGCAGTCTGGCTCTCTCAGCAGTCTGACTCTCAGCAGTCTGATTTTCAGCAGTCTGACACTCAGCAGGCTGGTTCTCTCAGCAGTTTGACTATCAGAAGTCTGATTCTCAGCAGTCTGATTGCCTCAGCATTCTGATTCTCAGTAGTCTTATTCTCTCAGCAGTCTGATTCTCTCAGCAGTCTGATTCTTAGCAGTCTGACCCTCAGCAGTCTTACACTCTCAGCAGTCTTATTCTCTCAGCAGTCTGACTCTCTCAGCAGTCTTATTCTCTCAGCAGTCTAACTCTCAGCAGTCTGACTCTCTCAGCAGTCTGATTCTCTCAGCAGTCTGATTCTCTCAGCTGTCTGACCCTCAGCAGTCTGACTGTCAGCAGTCTGACTCTCAGCAGTCTGACCCTCAGCAGTCTGTCTCTCATTAGTCTTACTCTCGGCAGTCTGACACTCAGCAGTCTGACTCTCTCAGCAGTCTGACTCTCTCAGCAGTCTGGTTCTCTCAGCAGTTTGACTCTCAGAAGTCTGATTCTCAGCAGTCTGACTCTCAGCAGTTTGACTCTCAGCAGTCTGATTCTCTAAGCAGTCTGATTGTCTCAGCAGTCTTACTCTCAGCAGTTTGACTCTCAGCAGTCTGATTCTCTCAACAGTCTGATTCTCAGCAGTCTGACTCTCTCAGCAGTCTGACTCTCTCAGCAGTCTGATTCTCAGCAGTCTGATTGCCTCATCCGTCTGACCCTCAGCTGTCTGGCTGTCAGCAGTCTGACCCTCAGCATTCTGACCCTCAGCAGCTTGACCCTCGGCAGTCTTACTCTTGGCAGTCTGACACTCAGCAGTGTGCCTCTCAGCAGTCTGACTCTCTCAGCAGTCTGATTCTCAGCAGTCTGACTCTCTCAACAGTCTGATTCTCTCAGCCGTCTGACCCTCAGCTGTCTGGATGTTAGCAGTCTGACCCTCAGCAGTCTGTCTCTCAGCAGTCTGTCTCTCAGCATTTTGACCCTCAGCAGTCTTACTCTCAGCAGTCTGACACTCAGCAGCTTGACCCTCGGCAGTCTTACTCTTGGCAGTGTGCCTCTCAGCAGTCTGACTCTCTCAGCAGTCTGATACTCTCAGCAGTCTGACTTTCAGCAGTCTGACTCTCTCAGCTGTCTGATTCTCTCAGCAGTCTGACTCTCAGCAGTCTGATTCTCAGCAGTCTTAAACTCAGCAGTCTGGTTCTCTCAGCAGTTTGACTCTCAGCAGTCTGACATTCAGCAGTCTGACTCTCTCAGCAGTCTCACTCTCTCAGCAGTCTGACTCTCAGCAGTCTGATTCTCTCAGCAGTCTGACTTTCAGCAATCTGACCCTCAGCAGTCTGACCCTCAGCAGTCTGACTCTCAGCAGTCTGATTCTCAGCAGTCTGAAACTCAGCAGTCTGGTTCTCTCAGCAGTTTGACTCTCAGAAGACTGATTCTCAGCAGTCTGACTCTCAGCAGTCTGACATTCAGCAGTCTGACTCTCTCAGCAGTCTCACTCTCTCAGCAGTCTGACTCTCAGCAGTCTGACACTCAGAAGTCTGATGCTCAGCAGTCTGATTCTCTCATTAGTCTGATTCTCTCAGCAGTCTTAGTCTCAGCAGTCTGATTCTCAGCAGTGTGCCTCTCAGCAGTCTGACTCACTCAGCAGTCTGACTCTCTCAGCAGTCTGATTCTTTCAGCAGTCTGACTCTCAGCAGTCTGATTGTCTCAGCAGTCTGATTCTTTCAGCAGTCTGACTCTCAGCAGTCTGATTCTCTCAGCTGTCTGACTCTCAGCAATCTGACCCTCAGCAGTCTGACTCTCAGCAGTCTGATTGTCTCAGCCGTCTGACCCTCAGCTGTCTGGCTGTCAGCAGTCTGACCCTCAGCATTCTGACCCTCAGCAGTCTTACTCTCAGCAGCTTGACCCACGGCAGTCTTACTCTTGGCAGTCTGACACTCAGCAGTGTGCCTCTCAGCAGTCTGACTCTCTCAGCAGTCTGATTCTCAGCAGTCTGACTCTCTCAACAGTCTGATTCTCTCAGCCGTCTGACCCTCAGCTGTCTGGCTGTTAGCAGTCTGACCCTCAGCAGTCTGTCTCTCAGCAGTCTGTCTCTCAGCATTCTGACCCTCAGCAGTCTTACTCTCAGCAGTCTGACACTCAGCAGCTTGACCCTCGGCAGTCTTACTCTTGGCAGTCTGACACTCAGCAGTGTGCCTCTCAGCAGTCTGACTCTCTCAGCTGTCTGATTCTCTCAGCAGTCTGACTCTCAGCAGTCTGATTCTCAGCAGTCTTAAACTCAGCAGTCTGGTTCTCTCAGCAGTTTGACTCTCAGCATTCTGACATTCAGCAGTCTGACTCTCTCAGCAGTCTCACTCTCTCAGCAGTCTGACTCTCAGCAGTCTGATTCTCTCAGCAGTCTGACTTTCAGCAATCTGACCCTCAGCAGTCTGACCCTCAGCAGTCTGACTCTCAGCAGTCTGATTCTCAGCAGTCTGAAACTCAGCAGTCTGGTTCTCTCAGCAGTTTGACTCTCAGAAGTCTGATTCTCAGCAGTCTGACTCTCAGCAGTCTGACATTCAGCAGTCTGACTCTCTCAGCAGTCTCACTCTCTCAGCAGTCTGACTCTCAGCAGTCTGACACTCAGAAGTCTGATGCTCAGCAGTCTGATTCTCTCATTAGTCTGATTCTCTCAACAGTCTTAGTCTCAGCAGTCTGATTCTCAGCAGTGTGCCTCTCAGCAGTCTGACTCACTCAGCAGTCTGACTCTCTCAGCAGTCTGATTCTTTCAGCAGTCTGACTCTCAGCAGTCTGATTGTCTCAGCAGTCTGATTCTTTCAGCAGTCTGACTCTCAGCAGTCTGACTCTCAGCAGTCTGATTGTCTCAGCAGTCTGACTCCCAGCAGTCTGACTCTCAGCAGTCTGATTGTCTCAGCAGTCTGACTCCCAGCAGTCTGACTCTCAGCAGTCTGACCCTCAGCAGTCTGACCCTCAGAAGTCTGGCACTCAGCAGTCTGACTCTCAGCAGTCTGACTCTCAGCAGTCTGATTGTTAAATACACAGAGTACACAGAGTACACAGACCAGTGTAGATTCTGCCGTGTATCACATCATCATGCAGGTTGGTTGTTGCATGATTTTTGTAGTGTAGTAGTGACTGGTGGTCATATTCATGAACACTGGGTTAAACGCGAGCTGCACCATTTTGGATCCGGAGTGCCACTGCCATGCTGATGCCGCGCCGCCATCTTGGATCACTGTCTTTATGAGTTCTTCTTGACATTTCTGATGTTTCCTACATTTGATCAGTCGAGTTCTAGCTCTTATGTTCAGTATGAGTAGACGCTTCAGGCGACTAAATCATTTCCTCGTCATTTTAAGACGTGAGAATCACAAATTTATCCATTTACAAAAAATATTAAATAATTTTTACAACGCAATTTAATCAGTTCTGTCTTTAAAAATGAGAAAATATTTATTTGTACTATTTA
This sequence comes from Hemibagrus guttatus, assembly GCA_033459395.1. Lineage (NCBI taxonomy): Eukaryota > Metazoa > Chordata > Actinopteri > Siluriformes > Bagridae > Hemibagrus > Hemibagrus guttatus. Next base: position 25,495,765 of record JAUCMX010000012.1, on the reverse strand, counting down.
TTTGGAATATTAAAAAATGTTTATAATAATCAAAATACACTGACACTTATGTGATCCACTGTGCATCCACAAATGCACTGTGTATTTGCATTTGTGTATGTGTGTGTGTGTGTGTGTGTGTGTGTACATGTGTGTATGTGCATTTGCATGTGTATGTGTATTTGCATGTCTGTGTGTGTGTGTGTGTGTGTGTGTGTCATCCCTGAAATTGATTATTTTTCTGTAACAGCATGTCCCTCAGAGGTTTAGTTCTCTTCTATCACAGTTTTCAGTTTTTAAACGAATCCTAAACCCTCACACTTTCTGTACACTGATATATTTAATGTTTATTCAATTATTTTATTTCCATCATCATTATCAGTATTCTGAGATTCTAAGAGCAGTGTGAATGTAAATGCAGCTCAGGGCTCGGTTCTCCACTCGGGGAACTGAACATCATCTCATCTGGAGTAGACATGTCTAATGAGATTTAATTGGGGTTTCCAGTACAGGATCATGATGGGGTTGTTTCCAGTGCAGGATCCTGATGGGGTTGTTTCCAGTGCAGGATCATGATGGGGTTGTTTCCAGTGCAGGATCCTGATGGGGTTGTTTCCAGTACAGGATCATGATGGGGTTGTTTCCAGTGCAGGATCCTGATGGGGTTGTTTCCAGTACAGGATCATGATGGGGTTGTTTCCAGTGCAGGATCCTGATGGGGTTGTTTCCAGTGCAGGATCATGATGGGGTTGTTTCCAGTACAGGATCATGATGGGGTTGTTTCCAGTACAGGATCATGATGGGGTTGTTTCCAGCTTCCTGTCCCCCAGTTTAACTTCCTTGTTGGAGAGAAAGGTCAGTAAGGGACAGACGTGGATCCTGCTTCCTGCCCCACCACGATGTTCTGCTGGCCTCCTCAGGGGCATCTTACAGCACGGCATAGCAAAGAGCTGTTAATACACTGAAAGGTCAATGTGAAGGAATGATGAGGTCAGTTTGAGAAAATGACCTTTGGCTCTTATGTCAAAATTACCGACTTTAGATTCTAATAAGACTCTGTACATTTATCTTGTTTATCATGGATGATGAAGCACACTTGAATAAAGAGTGTGAATTTCCTTTATTTCAGCATGAACATCACTGTGTGTGTGTGTGTGTGTGTGTGTGTGTGTGTGTGTGTGTGTGTGTGTGTGTGTGTGTACTTTTTTTTAAGGAAACAAAAGCACAACAAACTTTTTTATCCATTTATAGTAAGCTTATTATGTTCTCACAGACATGGCAGCACCAAGACACCAATAAACAGTTGATCAGACAGTTCAGTAGAGTTCTGATGGATTATGGATGAACAGATCAGGCCTTCTGATGGATCTGGATCAGAAATCTAATTTATTGTCTGTCATCTACATACATTCTATTATTTGTTACTTGTCATTAAATTTAAAAGGTTAAAAAGGTTAAAAAATTAAAAGGTTATAGTGATAAGATTCACTTTAATTTAAATAAATAAATTATCTCGGCTCGTGTGGAAACACTTCCAGGGACTCGTGTGAAACTTTACATCCTAAAGCTTGAAATGAATGAGTCATAACTGTATATTATATCATAATATCATAACCTCATAACCTCATAATCTCATAATTTTATAACCTCATAACCTCATAAACTCATAACCTCATAATCTCATAATCTCATAACCTCATAATCTTATAACCTCATAACCTTATAATCTCATAATCTCATAAACTCATAACCTCATAATCTCATAATCTCATAATCTCATAATCTCATAAACTCATAATATCATAACCTCATAATCTTATAACCTCATAATCTCATAACCCCATAACCTTATAATCTCATAATCCCATAACCTCATAATCTTATAACCTCATAACCTCATAATCTCATAATCTCATAACCTCATAATCTTATAACCTCATAACCTTATAATCTCATAATCTCATAAACTCATAACCTCATAACCTCATAATCTCATAACCTCATAACCTTATAATCTCATAATCTCATAACCTCATAACCTCATAATCTCCTAATGTCATAACCTCATAACCCCATAATCTCATAATCTCATAACCTCATAATGCCATAATCTCATAATCTCATAACCTCATAACCTCATAATATCATAACCTCATAACCTTATAATCTCATAATCTCATAACCTCATAACTTTATAATCTCATAATCCCATAACCTTATAATCTTATAACCTCATAACCTCATAATCTCATAACCTCATAATCTTATAACCTCATAACCTCATAATCTCATAACCTCATAATCTTATAACCTCATAACCTCATAATCTCATAACCTCATAATCTTATAACCTCATAACCTTATAATCTCATAATCTCATAAACTCATAACCTCATAATCTCATAATCTCATAATCTCATAAACTCATAATATCATAACCTCATAATCTTAAAACCTCATAATCTCATAACCCCATAACCTTATAATCTCATAATCCCATAACCTCATAATCTTATAACCTCATAACCTCATAATCTCATAATCTCATAACCTCATAATCTTATAACCTCATAACCTCATAACCTCATAATCTCCTAATGTCATAACCTCATAACCCCATAATCTCATAATCTCATAACCTCATAATGCCATAATCTCATAATCTCATAACCTCATAATCTCATAACCTCATAACCTCATGATCTCCTAATCTCATAACCTCATAACCTCATAATATCATAACCTCATAACCTTATAATCTCATAATCTCATAACCTCATAACTTTATAATCTCATAATCCCATAACCTTATAATCTTATAACCTCATAACCTCATAATCTCATAACCTCATAATCTTATAACCTCATAACCTCATAATCTCATAACCTCATAATCTTATAACCTCATAACCTCATAATCTCATAACCTCATAATCTTATAACCTTATAATCTCATAATCTCATAAACTCATAACCTCATAACCTCATAATCTCATAATCTCATAACCTCATAACCTCATAACTTTATAATCTCATAACCTCATAACCTTATAATCTCATAATCTCATAACCTCATAATCTCATAACCTCATAACCTCATGATCTCCTAATCTCATAACCTCATAACCTCATAATATCATAACTTCATAACTTTATAATCTCCTAATCTCATAATCTCATAACCTCATAACCTCATAACCTTATAATCTCATAATCTCATAACCTCATAACCTCATGATCTCCTAATCTCATAACCTCATAACCTCATAATATCATAACCTCATAACCTCATAACCTCATAATCTCATAATCTCATATCCTCATAACCTTATAATCTCATAATCTCAATCTCATAATCCCATAACCTCATGATCTCCTAATCTCATAACCTCATAACCTCATAATATCATAACCTCATAACTTTATAATCTCCTAATCTCCTAATCTCATAACCTCATAACCTCATAACCTCATAATCTCATAATCTGATATCCTCACAACCTTATAATCTCATAATCTCAATCTCATAATCCCATAACCTCATAATCTTATAACCTCATAACCTCATAATCTCATAATCTCATAACCTCATAATCTTATAACCTCATAACCTCATAATCTCATAATCTCATAACCTCATAATCTTATAACCTCATAACCTTATAATCTCATAATCTCATAAACTCATAACCTCATAACCTCATAATCTCATAACCTCATAACCTCATAATCTCCTAATGTCATAACCTCATAACCCCATAATCTCATAATCTCATAACCTCATAACCTCATGATCTCCTAATCTCATAACCTCATAACCTCATAATATCATAACCTCATAACCTTATAATCTCCTAATCTCATAACCTCATAACCTTATAATCTCATAATCTCATAACCTCATAACCTCATAATCTCCTAATGTCATAACCTCATAACCCCATAATCTCATAATCTCATAACCTCATAATCTCATAACCTCATAACCTCATGATCTCCTAATCTCATAACCTCATAACCTCATAATATCATAACCTCATAACCTTATAATCTCCTAATGTCATAACCTCATAACCCCATAATCTCATAATCTCATAACCTCATAATCTCATAACCTCATAACCTCATGATCTCCTAATCTCATAACCTCATAACCTCATAATATCATAACCTCATAACCTTATAATCTCCTAATCTCATAACCTCATAACCTTATAATCTCATAATCCCATAACCTCATAATCTTATAACCTCATAACCTCATAATCTCATAACCTCATAACCTCATGATCTCCTAATCTCATAATCTCATAATATCATAACTGCATAACTTTATAATCTCCTAATCTCATAACCTCATAACCTCATAACCTTATAATCTCATAATCTCATAATCTCATAACCTCATAACCTTATAATCTCAATCTCATAATCTCCTAATTTCATAACCTCAATCTCATAACCTCATAACCTCATAATCTCATAACCTCATAACCTCATAACCTTATAATCTCATAATCTCATAACCTCATAACCTTATAATCTCATAATCTCATAACTTCATAATCTCATAACCTCATAACCTCATGATCTCCTAATCTCATAATCTCATAATATCATAACCTCATAACCTTATAATCTCCTAATCTCATAACCTCATAACCTCATAATCTCATAATCTCATATCCTCACAACCTTATAATCTCATAATCTCATAATCTCATAATCTCATAACCTCAATCTCATAACCTCATAACCTCATAATCTCATAACCTCATAACCACATAACCTTATAATCTCATAATCTCATAATCTCATAACCTCATAACCTCATAATCTCATAATCTCATAACCTCATAACCTTATAATCTCATAATCTCATAACCTCATAACCTCATAATATCATAAACTCATAATCTCATAACCTCATAACCTCATAATATCATAACCTCATAATCTCATAAACTCATAACCTCATCATCATAGTCATCTTTCTCTCTCTGTGTATGTGTGTATGTGTGTGTGTGATGGTAAAATATAACCAGTATTTTTTGGCCCTGCATTCAGACATGATTTTAATTTTAATCTGCTTTTCCAATGGTGTGTGTGTGTGTGTGTGTGTGTGTGTGTGTGTGTGTGTGTGTGTTCATTTCCTGCCCATCTCCAGCCGTCTCCGTAGGTGTTTTGTGAAGTCGAGTTGAGCCTGTGGAAGTGCCTGATTCACCACAGATTTAGGAAGCCAGCCCTGAGGAGAGAAACCCAGAGAACACAGTGTATGGAGACAGCAGAATGTCCAGAACCTGTAGAGTGACCTGAAGAGGACTGAGTTTAGGAGATCTGCTTACTGTTTTTACATATTTTCTTTCATATTTTCCCCTTAAACATTTCTTTTTGTTCTTCACTGGAATGCGTTTAGCTGGGAAAAGACCTGATGTGATTCAGCCTGTTTTTTCAGTTTTAAGAGTTCATATCTGAGTAATAACAGTGAATAACGCTCTCAGGCTCTGGTGTAGTAATAAATAAATCAGGATTAAATCTACCTTCACATCCATGTTGAGCAGCCAGGTGAGTTTACTCTTTCCAATGCAGCTTGGTAACGGCTCGATGATGATACACGTGGGGCCATCTTCAGCTCTGTGATCATCATCATCATCATCATCATCATCATCATCATCATAATAATAATAATAATAATAATAATAATAATAATAATAATAATAATAAGTCTAGAGTAGTGTGTGAGTTGTGTGATTGTGCAGTGAATGTAATGGGGGATGGAGAGAAGCTCACGGCTAGTAATAATGATTCTCCTGTCTCAGTGTTTATTAATACAGCATTAGAGAGGATAGTGTTGTTATAAAATGATTATATAGACTTCATAAACAGAGTGTCAGGTGGCTGTGTGCTGCTTTACTCTGCATTACAGCAGAGCTGATCCTGATGAGTGGGCGGAGCTAAAGGAATGATATCTGATCACAAACTGGATCATGTGACATCACCTCTAACCCTTCTTACTTTCTTTCTTTCTTTCTTTCTTTCTTTCTTTCTTTCTTTCTTTCTTTCTTTCTTTCTTTCTTTCTTTTTTTCCTTGTCTTTCTTTCATTCTTTCTTTCTTTCTTTCTTTTTTCCTTGTCCTTCTTTCTTTCTTTCTTTCTTTCATTTTTTTCCTTCTAACTGCTGAGACAGTGCTAAGCTTAGCGCTAACACCCATAGCATTCCTTAGGAAGCTAGCTAACGATGTTGTGTAAATAAAATCAGGTTACTAGCAAGCTAGGCCTTATTATTTAAATTAATTATAAAGTGAAAGACTGGTGTATGTTTCTTTTGTGTAGGTTTTGTGACTAGTGAATAAATTAAGTTGTGTAAAATGACAAAAATACAAGTGGTTGTCATGGTTACCTGATGAATCCTGGCTGTGGTGGAAAAGCCTCCAGATGAGTGGCGGCTCCTCCCAGGTAAATACATTGTTCCGTCTTCAGTGAATGTCTGACACTCAGGAAATCCCGATGACCGATAAGATTCCCCGCTTTTCCCGCCGAGACCTCGTGCGTTACCATGGTTTCCTTCCCGATGTGTTTCAGTACCTGAGATAAAAAATATCAGTGTTTTTATTAAATTTTATTTAAAAACAAATCCCCAAACCTAGACATGAAACTGTAACAGTCATTAAACTGCGTTTATTTTGATTTGGTTCTGCCCATTTTCTCTCCATGTGCATGTTGTTTATTCAGCACACAGAGTTAAAGCTAGAACATTCTACATTCATTTTAATTTATATTAATATAAATTGTTATATCACGTCCCAATAGCCAGATTCTTCGTCCAGGGTTTGGGTCATCGGGGGCCCCCGCCCATGACTGCTACCCAAAACACACTGCACCGGACCCTTATACTTCTTCCTGCAAGTGGTGGGCCTACATCTTTCCTTTGGGCTGTGCCCGGCCGAGTTGCGCAGGCAAAGACTCGCCCGCCAGGCACTCACCTGCGTACCCCAACCCCAGGCCTGGCTCCAGGGTGGGTCCCTGGTGACGCCGGTCCGGGCAACATAACGGTCCTTGATATTACTTTCATGAAGGTTTTGAACTGCTCTTAGTCTGACCCATCACCTAGAACCCGTTTGCCTTGGGAGACCCTACCAGGAGCACTAGGCCACCGACAACATGGTTGCTAGGTTCATTTGGGTACTCAAACTCCTCCACCACAATAAGGTGGTGGTTAAAGGAATGGCAGGCCAAGTGAACTGCAGCCCTGGTGGTCTTGGAAGCAAAAACTTGGGTCTAGGAGGAGTTCAGTGAGGACATTGAGAAGGACTATTGAACGGCCTCGGGGAAATTCTGGCAGACCGTTCGGTGCCTCAGAAGGATATTGTTGGACGGTGGAAGGAATACTCTGAGGATCTCCTCAATCCCACTGACACTGACAGGAACCAGAGGCTGAGGACTCAGAGGTAGATTCATTCATCACCCAAGCTGAGGTCACTGAGGTAGTTCAGCAGCTCCTTGTTGGCAAGGCACCGGGGGTCGATGAGATTCTCCCTGAGTACCTTAAGTCTCTGGATGTTGTGGGACTGTCTTGGCTGACACGCCTCTGCAACATAGCGTGGCGGTCAGGGACAGTGCCTCTGGACTGGGCAACTGGGGTGGTCATCCCTCTTTTTAAGAGGGGAGACCGGAGTGTGTGTTCCAACTATAGGGGGATCACACTCCTCAGCCTCCCAGGGAAAGTCTATTCCAGAGTATTGGAGAGGAGAGTCCGACCGTTAGTCAAACCTCGGATACAGGAGGAGCAATGCGGTTTTCATCCTAGTCATGGAACACTGGACCAGCTCTATACCCTCCACAGGATGCTCGAGGGTTCATGAGAGTTTACCCAACCAGTCCACATGTGTTTTGTGGACTTGGAAAAGGCATTCAACCGTGTCCCTCGTGGCATTCTGTGGGAGGTGCTCTGGGAGTACGGGTCTGTGGCCCTCTGTTAAGGGCTGTTCGGTCTCTATATAACCGGAGCAGGAGCTTGGTTCACATGGCCAGCTGTAAGTCAGATCTGTTCCCAGTGCATGTTGGACTCCCACAGGGCTGTCCTTTGTCACCGGTTCTGTTCATTGTTTGTATGGACAGAATTTCTAGGCACAGCCAGGAGCTGGACGGAGTCCAGTTTGGGGATCACAGGATTTCATTGCTGCTTTTTGCAGATGATGTTGTCCTGTTGGCTCCTTCAAGCCTGGACTTACAGCATGCACTGGGGCATTTTGCAGCTGAGTGTGAAGCGGCTGGGATGAGGGTCAGCACCTTCAAATCCGAAGCAATGGTTCTCGACTGGAAAAAGGTGGCTTGCACCCTCCAGGTTGATAAAGAAAAATAAAATAAAATAAAATAAAATAAAATAAAATAAAATAAAATAAAATAAAATAAAATAAAATAAAATAAAATAAAATACATACATACAACCATAAATAAATAAACTTGAATTCCAACTTTACATCTGTAGGTTTATGTTCATGCTCATGTTCGTGTTCATGTTCGTGTTCATGTTCGTGTTTATGTTTATGTTTGTTTGTGCTTGTGTTTGTGTTTGTGTTTGTGTTCATGTTGATGTTCATGTTTGTTTGTTTGTTTGTGTTCATGTTCATGTTTGTTTGTGTTCGTGTTCATGTTTATGTTTATGTTTATGTTTATGTTTGTTTGTATTCATGCTCATGTACATATTTGTTTGTGTTTGTGTTCATGTTTATGTTTGTGTTCATGTTCATGTTCATGTTTATGTTTATGTTTATGTTTGTTTGTGTTTATGTTTGTGTTTGTGTTCATGTTCATGTTTATGTTTATGTTTATGTTTTTTTGTGTTTGTGTTTGTGTTTATGTTTATGTTTGTGTTTGTGTTTGTTTGTGTTTGTGTTCATGTTCATGTTCATGTTTATGTTTATGTTTATGATTGTGTTTGTTTGTGTTTGTGTTTTTGTTCATGTCCATATTTATGTTTATGTTTATGTTTATGTTTGTTTGTGTTTGTGTTTATGTTTGTGTTCATACTTATGTTTGTTTGTTTATGTTCATGTTCATGTTCATGTTCATGTTTATGCTTTTGTTTGTGTTTATGTTCATGTTTATGTTTATGTTTGTGTGTGTTTGTGTTTGTGTTTGTTTATGTTTATGTTTGTTCATGTTCGTGTTCGTGTTCCTGTTCATGTTCGTGTTTATGTTTGTTTATGTTTGTTTGTGTTCATGTTTGTGTTTTTGTTTTTTGTTTAAGTTTATGTTTATGTTCATATTCATGTTCATGTTTGTTTGTGTTTGTGTTTGTTTATGTTTATGTTTATGTTTGTTTGTGTTCGTGTTCATGTTCGTGTTCGTGTTCATGTTTGTGTTTGTTTGTTTATGTTTGTTTGTGTTCATGTTTGTATTTTTGTTTTTTGTTTAAGTTTATGTTTATGTTTGTGTTCATGTTCATGTTTGTTTGTGTTTGTGTTTGTGTTTGTTTATGTTTATGTTTGTTTGTGTTCGTGTTCATGTTCGTGTTCGTGTTCATGTTTGTGTTTGTTTGTTTGTGTTCCTGTTTGTGTTTTTGTTTTTTGTTTATGTTTATGTTTGTTTGTGTTTGTGTTTGTTTGTGTTTATGTTCATATTCATGTTCATGTTTGTTTATGTTTATGTTTATGTTTATGTTTGTGTTTGTTCATGTTCGTGTCCTGTTCATGTTCATGTTCATTTGTTTGTTTGTTTGTTTGTTTGTTTGTGTTTGTGTTTGTGTTTATGTTTCTTTGTTTGTGTTTGTGTTTGTGTTTGTTTTTGTGTTCATGTTTATGTTTATGTTTGTTTGTTTGCTTGTGTTTGTTTGCGTTCATGTTTATGTTTATGGCTATGTTTGTTTGTTTGTTTGTGTTTGTGTTTGTGTTTATGTTTATGTTTATGTTTATGTTTGTTTGTTTATTTCATGTTCTTGTTTGTTTGTGTTTGTGTTTGTGTTTGTGTTGATGTTTATGTTTGTTTATGTTTATGTTTGTGTTTGTGTTTGTTTGTGTTTGTTTTCATGTTTGTTTGTTTGCTTGTTTGTGTTTGTGTTTGTTTGTTTGTTTGTTTGTTTATTTCATGTTCA
>JAUCMX010000012.1:25479791-25485194 GCA_033459395.1 Hemibagrus guttatus | reverse complement strand
CTCCGGCTCCACCTTCTCCATCCTCCCTGACCGCCGAAGATTTTGCCTCTTTTTACACAGAGAAGATTGAGAGGATCTGCCAGACCTTCACATCCCTCCCAACTTCACCTACATCACACAATCAGCACTCCGCTACTCCTTCACTGACGCAGCTCTCAACTGTAGCAGCAGAAGAGGTTTTGCAAATTACCCGGTCCTGCAATCCTACCACCTGCCCACTGGATCCAATCCCTTCAGCTATGCTCCAGACCATCTCACCTGACCTCCTACCCTTTATCACCACAGTCATCAATGGATCCTTAACGTCTGGTCACGTTCCAACTGCCTTTAAGAAAGCCAGGGTCATCCCCATCCTGAAGAAACCTGCTCTGGATCCCTCAGACATCAGCAACTACAGACCGGTATCACTTCTCTCATTCCTTTCAAAAATTCTCGAACGTGTTGTTTGTAATCAGCTGTCTGACTATCTCATGCAGAATAACCTCCTTGACCCCAACCAGTCTGGCTTCAAAGCAGCACATTCCACAGAGACTGCCCTTTTGGCAGTCACTGAGAAACTACATGCTGCTAGATCAGCCAAACTGTCATCGGTCCTCATCCTCCTCGACCTGTCTGCAGCATTTGACACAGTAAACCACAAGACTCTCTTGTCCACCCTCAGGAGTCTTGGAATTTGTGGAACAGCATGGGAATGGTTTGCTTCCTACCTGGATGGTCGCTCATATCAGGTAACATGGAAGGGATTGACATCTGCTCCACGCAGACTCTCGACTGGTGTCCCGCAAGGCTCAGTGCTTGGTCCTCTCCTTTTCTCCCTCTATACTCACTCTCTTGGCAAAGTTCAATTCAATTCAATTTTATTTGTATAGCGCTTTTAACAAAGAGCATTGTCTCAAAGCAGCTTTACAGAACATAAAAAACAATAAACATACAAACAAACAGTCCTAGATGTTAGACAAAATTTTCCCTAGTGAGCGAGCCTGAGGTGACTCAGGCGACTGTGGCAAGGAAAAACTCCCTCAGATGGTATTAGGAAGAAACCTTGAGAGGAACCAGACTCAAAAGGGAACCCATCCTCATCTGGGTGACACACGGAGAGTGTGATATGAACAATGTCCTTTCTGCATTAGTTGTGTGATGCAGATACAGCATGTGTAGAATGTTATGTGTAAAATGTCCACATAGTGTTGGCAATGCTGCTTTGAATACTCCAGTCCTCAGAAAGCAGAACCCAGCTGGAGCTGGACCATCTCTGGATGCCACCGGAGCTGGCACAATCTCTGTGTGACTCGGGGGTGGGTAGAAGAAGGGAAACAAATGGAAAGGGATTAGCGTAGCTGCTATTCATGATATTAGGACGCACTAGATGATGATGTGCATCTAATCGGATGTATTGGAGTACAAAGTTATGGGATTTATTAGGTGTATGCCTGGCTAAAGAGATATGTCTTTAGTCTATGTTTGAACTGGGAGACTGTGTCCGAGCCCCGAACACTGTCAGGAAGACTGTTCCAAAGTTATATCCTCACATGGCTTTTCATACCACTGCTATGCCGATGACACACAACTTATCTTCTCCTTCCCTCCCTCAGATACCACGACTTCTGCTTGGATCTCGGCATGTCTGGCGGACATTTCATCTTGGATGACTGCTCATCAGCTGGAACTCAATCCCAGCAAAACCGAGCTGCTGATAATTCCAGGTGATCCATCCCCAGCCCAAGACCTCGCGATATCTCTGAGCAACTCCATGATTTCCCCTACAGCCTCTGCTCGCAACCTTGGGGTAACCATGGACAATCAACTATCCTTTTCTTCCCATGTCACTAATGTGACACGCTTATGTCGGTTTCTTCTGTACAACATCAGAAGGATTCGGCCATTTCTATCCACACAGGCTACTCAGGTGCTTGTTCAGTCTCTGGTCATCTCGAGATTGGACTAATGCAACTCTCTTCTGGCAGGTCTACCTCTGAACGCAATTCGCCCACTACAAATGATCCAAAATGCAGCTGCACCTCTTGTTTTCAACCTGCCCAAGTTCTCCCACACCACCCCACTGCTGCGTTCCCTCCACTGGCCTTCTAGGCTTTCCATTCTAGGCTTTGTATGCAAGCATTAGTGTTTTGAATCTGATGCGTGCAGCTCCCGGAAGCCAGTGGAGGGAACGCAGCAATGGGGTGGTGTGGGAGAACTTAGGCAGGTTGAAAACAAGTGGTGCAGCTGCATTTTGGATCATTTGTAGTGGGTGAATTGCGTTCAGAGGTACACCTGCCAGAAGAGAGTTGCAGTAGTCCAATCTCGAAATGACCAGAAACTGAACAAGCACCTGAGTAGCCTGTGTGGATAGAAATGGCCGAATCCTTCTGATGTTGTACAGAAGAAACCGACATAAGCGTGCCACATTAGTGACATGGGAGGAAAAGGACAGTTGATTGTCCATGGTTACCCCAAGGTTGCGAGCAGTGGCTGAAGGGGAAATCATGGAGTTGTTCAGAGATATCGCAAGGTCTTGGGCTGGGGATGGATCACCTCAGTGACCAGCAGCTCAGTTTTGCTGGGATTGAGTTTCAGCTGATGAGCAGTCATCCAAGATGAAATGTCCGCCAGACATGCCGAGATCCGAGCAGAAGCCGTGGTATCTGAGGGAGGGAAGGAGAAGATAAGTTGGGTGTCATCGGCATAGCAGTGGTATGAAAATCCATGTGAGGATATAACTTTGCCAAGAGAGTGAGTATAGAGGGAAAAAAGGAGAGGACCAAGTACTGAGCCTTGTGGGACACCAGTAGAGAGTCTGCGTGGAGCAGATGTCAATCCCTTCCATGTTACCTGATATGAGCGACCATCTAGGTAGGAAGCAAACCATTCCCATGCTGTTCCACAAATTCCAAGACTCCTGAGGGTGGACAAGAGAGTCTTGTGGTTTACTGTGTCAAATGCTGCAGACAGGTGGAGGAGGATGAGGACCGATGACAGTTTGGCTGATCTAGCAGCATGTAGTTTCTCAGTGACTGCCAAAAGGGCAGTCTCTGTGGAATGTGCTGCTTTGAAGCCAGACTGGTTGGGGTCATGGAGGTTATTCTGCAGGAGATAGTCAGACAGCTGATTACAAACAACACGTTCGAGAATTTTTGAAAGGAATGAGAGAAGTGATACCGGTTGCTGATGTCTGAGGGATCTAGAGGAGGTTTCTTCAGGATGGGCATGACCCTGGCTTTCTTAAAGACAGTTGGAACATGACCAGACGTTAAGGATCCATTGATGACTGTGGTGATGAAGGGTAGGAGGTCAGGTGAGATGGATGGATCCAGTAGGCAGGTGGTAGGATTGCAGGACCGAGTAATTTGCAAAACCTCTTCTGATGCTCCAGTTGAGAGCTGCGTCAGTGAAGGAGTAGCAGAGTGCTGACTGTGTGATGTAGGTGAAGTTGGGAGAGACGTGAAGGTCTGGCAGATCTTCTCAATCTTCTCTGTGTAAAAAGTGGCGAAATCTTCGGCGGTCAGGGAGGATGGAGAAGGTGGAGCCGGAGGGTTGAGTAGTGACGAGAAGATGTTGTGGAGCTTTTGGGGATCTTGTGCAGAAGTTTCAATCTTTTCCTTGAAGAAAAGGTCTTAGCAGAAGTCACATCCAAGGAGAATTTGGACAGGAGCGTACGATAAGAGATGAGGTCTCTGTCGAGTTTAGATTTCTTCCACTTCCTCGCTGCTGATACTCACATTCATACTCATACTCATACTCATACTCATACACATATTCATACTCATACTTATACTCACATTCATACTCATACGCACATTCATATTCATACTCATACTCACTCATACTCATACTCATACACATTCTCATACTCACTCATACTCATACTCATACTCATACTCACATTCATACTAATCCTAATACTCATACTTATACTCATACTCATACTTACATATGAGTATGAGTTCTATAGAGTGTATCTATCTATATATCTATCCATCCATCCATCCATCCATCCATCCAACCCTATGACACAGAGTCGCAGAGGGCCTGGAGTTTATCCCAGAGGACACGGCGCACAAGCTGGGGGACATACTGGACATAATACCAACCCATCGAAGGACACAATCACACACGCACTTACACACTACAGACAATTTAGAGATCAGCCTACAACATGTCTTTGGACTGGGGGAGGGAACCAGAGAACCCAGAAAAAGTCCTTGTATCTCATGGAGAACATGCAAAACTCCACAGGGTGGAGGCAGGAGGCATCTTCACATATCCCAGGTTTTTTGTTTTTTTAAGTAGAGGTCAGAGTTCAGGGTCAGCCATGATGTGAAGCTCATATAGATAATATCACTAGAGTAGCCTTCTTCCATCTTAGAAATATTGCTAAGATAAGAAATATGATGTCACTTCATGATACAGAAATGAGCTCATGCGGAGCTGAGAGCAGGACCTGTAGGTTTCTGACCATTGTGAATATCAGGTCATGCTGTGTGGTCCACTTCTGTACTGAGTTCCTTCTAATATTCCAGGGACCTTCACTGGACTAAACACAAATTCAACTTATTTATTTAAAAAGAGTGTTCGCTTAAGCGAGCATATCTCTTAACGTGCTTCTTTTGATTTGATGCTGAATTTGTGAAGGTCATTATTTCATTATTATATAGAGAGCAAAGATAATGTCTCATTCTGTATGAATTCTGGGTAAATTCATTAAATAAATACCCTTTTACCTTTTCCAGCTGTGATGAATTATGTATAGCTATAATATGTCATTAAAAAGCTTTCTCTAGCAGGTGTGTGTGTGCGGAGATGATTAATAGGCAGTGCTGGCCTTTACTCAGACTGATTAGAACACTTTCATTTGGCACTGATGTGAATTTGATTGAACAAGTTGAAAAAAAATCTAATATGAATTAGTGAGAACTGCCATGGCAGAGCAGCTGGACGAGAAAAACATCTCCTGGGGTTCGAGGAGTTTTCTTTCCGTTTGTGAAAGTGAAGATGATTGGGAGGTTGTGTGTTTTTTTTGTGTTGGAAATTTACCTGAGAAAGAGAACAAGTACTCAAATCTTCCAAAATCTTATCTATGTAGCGTTTACTTGAGTATTTTCATCCATTTCATCCATTTCATCCGTATCCACATCAGCGTCTTAAAGAACGCTCTGAAAAGCCTCACTGGATGAGTGTGATGTCAGCTGAATGAAATTTTTTGAAGCTGAATAAAGCGAGAGGAGTGTGTGTGTGATTAAAGCCAGTGAAAATAAATAATTGACGCTAGACAGCTGAATGTGTGTACATTTCCACTAAATGTCATGTTGAAGCAGTAATATTAAATATTTTTCTCTCAGGAAGCATTCAGAACAATTTATTCTGTTTGAAATTAAATACATGTAATTAACATTTTTACCCATCAAT
>JAUCMX010000012.1:25454791-25469791 GCA_033459395.1 Hemibagrus guttatus | reverse complement strand
GTTGCAGAACAGAGGAGGTGTGATATGATCTGTTCATCGCAGTGCAGGATTCAATCAGAAATGATTTAAATCACTCATTTTATCTCATTTACATTCATACACATGTTTAAAGAAAAATTCATACTGACAATATAATAATAACACAACAGAGCTGATAGATAGATAGATAGATAGATAGATAGATAGATAGATAGATAGATAGATAGATAGATAGATAGATAGATAGATAGACAGACAGACAGACAGAGAGATAGATAGATAGATAGATAGATAGATAGATAGATAGATAGATAGATAGATAGATAGATAGATAGATAGATAGACATCATCACATTCAGCTATCTGTCCATTCATCATATTTATTCATAGATTTATTCAAATCCTTCCATCACACTCATCTATCATAACACACACACATACACACACACACACACACACACACACACACACACACACATTACCTGGTTTCTCTTTCACTGCTGTCTCTTTCTCCATCTCTCCAGCTGAACACACACTGCAGTGAGAGAGTCGGAGTGTGTGAGTGTTTGTTTAGAATCAGATCAGATGTGTCTAATCAAGAAGACCTTCTCAGACCTGTCTGGACTAAACCTGTGGGATTTTAATCATCTGAACGTGAAGCTCAGGAAATAAACCTAATCACCTGCGTAACCTGAACAGCAGGAGCTTTCCTCAGGTAAGTGTTCCAGTCTGAATAAAACCCTGTGCTCCCAGTCTGGGACTGTATACAGGATGTATTATCACTGCTGGAGTAAACCCAGTAAACCCAGTAAACCCAGTAAACCCAGTGCTGAAACTTTCCGGTGTGATTTGAAGCATCACCTCCTCATCCGGCGTTTCCTGCGCATCTGAAGCGGAGGCTCGGGTTGAGTCGCGATGGGAAACTGAGGCTGCTGAAGGAGAGCTGAAGAATCACACATGGCCTGCTGGAGCATCCCAAGAACCAGCTCTTTCTCTGACACACACACACACACACACATTTACACTGATATGAAATAAAACACAGAGTCATTCATGTGCTGAAACTGAAACACACATGGCTTTGTGGTGTTTCAGTATATGTTTATTATTTATAAATGTTCGCTAGCAGAGCCATTAGCAATTCCTGGTGTTTTAGCATGTTCATGCTTCCCATTGCTCTACTGTGCCTTTAGGAAACATCATGAAACTTCTCCTACTTCAGAAGCTTATTTGGTTGAAGATTTTCTGCAACACATATAATTATGTAAAAGCTCTGGAAGCGTCGCTTTTCATCTTCTATTATCTGTGTTTTAATCTCAGGAGACGAGACGAGACGAGACGAGCGCTGAACACTGAGTGCATCAGACTGAAGATAAAATCTGTTCTTCCCTGAGGATCTAACTCCATCTTCACAGACATGTGAGTTCAGACAGCGGGAGTTATTTCTACTGTGACACACACGATGGCGTCAAATCCCAGAGACACCTGGGTAATAATTACATTACACACTACTCCATGTAAACTAATCCCATCTGAATAAGGCTGCAGTCTGATTAAGCATTCGCAGCATGTCAGCTGTGTTCCTGAACCTCGGTGATCAGACCGGGATTAGCGATTAAACCCTAATACACAGCTAATTCAGATCTAATGAAAGCTTATTAAGTGTCATTAGTGGAGATTCTGTAGGAGATGATTTTGTGTGTGTGTGTGTGTGTGTGTGTGTGTGTGTGTGTGTGTGTGTGTGTGTGGGAATCATGTCTTCACCTCGATCTCCAGCCAGAAGAAGCCACTGCTGAACCAGAGAGAGCGAGTCCGTCTGGAGGATCTGACACAACAGCTCCAACACCTGAGAAACACAAGCAGAACTCAGACAGCAGGACGGACGCTCAACAGCATTTCTCTCATTTCAGTATTTATTTAGAAGAACTGGTGTTTATTTTTCAGGAGGCGGTCAATACATCTGAAAGTAGATTTTTCAGATAATTGAAGGACTTTCGATAACATGGCTGAGACAAATCAATAAAAAATGTCAGCTGTAAGGTGTTAATGGTGTGAATGTTAGTGAGTGTTCAGGTGTGTAGATGTGTGTTAGTGAGTGTTCAGGTGTGTAGAGGTGTGTTAGTGAGTGTTCAGGTTTGTAGAGGTGTGTTAGTGAGTGTTCAGGTGTGTAGATGTGTGTTGGTGAGTGTTCAGGTGTGTAGAGGTGTGTTAGTGAGTGTTCAGGTGTGTAGAGGTGTGTTAGTGAGTGTTCAGGTTTGTAGAGGTGTGTTAGTGAGTGTTCAGGTGTGTAGAGGTGTGTTAGTGAGTGTTCAGGTGTGTAGATGTGTGTTAGTGAGTGTTCAGGTGTGTAGAGGTGTGTTAGTGAGTGTTCAGGTGTGTAGATGTGTGTTAGTGAGTGTTCAGGTGTGTAGATGTGTGTTGGTGAGTGTTCAGGTGTGTAGAGGTGTGTTAGTGAGTGTTCAGGTGTGTAGAGGTGTGTTAGTGAGTGTTCAGGTGTGTAGAGGTGTGTTAGTGAGTGTTCAGGTGTGTAGATGTGTGTTAGTGAGTGTTCAGGTGTGTAGAGGTGTGTTAGTGAGTGTTCAGGTGTGTAGAGGTGTGTTAGTGAGTGTTCAATTCAATTCAATTTTATTTGTATAGCGCTTTTAACAAAGAGCATTGTCTCAAAGCAGCTTTACAGAACATAAGAAACAATAAACATACAAACAAACAGTCCTAGATGTTAGACAAAATTTTCCCTAGTGAGCGAGCCTGAGGTGACTCAGGCGACTGTGGCAAGGAAAAACTCCCTTAGATGGTATTAGGAAGAAACCTTGAGAGGAACCAGACTCAAAAGGGAACCCATCCTCATCTGGGTGACACACGGAGAGTGTGATATGAACAATGTCCTTTCTGCATTAGTTGTGTGATGCAGATACAGCATGTGTAGAATGTTATGTGTAAAATGTCCACATAGTGTTGGCAGTGCTGGGTTCAGGTGTGTAGATGTGTGTTAGTGAGTGTTCAGGTGTGTAGAGGTGTGTTGGTGAGTGTTCAGGTGTGTAGAGGTGTGTTGGTGAGTGTTCAGGTGTGTAGAGGTGTGTTGGTGAGTGTTCAGGTGTGTTGAGGTGTGTTAGTGAGTGTTCAGGTGAGTTACCCTGAGCTCCTGCCCCTCCAGACTGATGCCTCCTGGTTGTAGGTGTGCAGTCTGAGGTCCATGAGTTCCTGGGCGTGTGTTTGCAGTGTGAAAATCATGCCGTTTGGTTCTCCAGGATGTTGGAGGAATGATGCGACCCGTTTCAGATGAGTACTGAGTCTTCCTGCGTACTGGCTCCTCCTCACTGGGCTACACAAATACAAACAAATTCACACAAATACACACAAATACACACAAATACACACAAATACACAAATGCTCTGTTCTTTCCTGAACACCTCGCTCATGATCCAAGAAGCACTCTGGACTCTGAACCAGACCTTCACCACACATGAGAGAGCAGAGAGGAAGAACCTGCTCATGGCCTTCCATCACCTCACAGAAAAGAATATTAATTAAGGCTCATATTCCTCATAAGCTTTCATTATTTGCTACGGAATGGTCCAAGAGCAGAGCTGAGGAATGGAGCATGGAGGTCCATGAGAAGATGAGCAGAATCAGACCTGGCTTGACCTGAAAGATTTTTCTGCAGCATTCTGCTGAAGGTCACTCAGTTTCACCTGAACTCCTGCCTCCTGCTGCAGGCTGAGTAAAGATATAATGAGCTTCCTGATGTCCAGACAGGACATGAAATCACCATGAAATCAATATCTTCTCTGAGTTTATTATCTCCAGCTGAAGGCAAAGAGAGTCTGCAAAAGAATCAGCTGATTATGAGAAGTCATGGTCCTTAGGCAGGGTGAGCTGGACAATCAGCTCCAGCAGATGAAAAGATTCCATTTCGGAAGATATTCAATGTGGCAGATGAGATGGTGTAGACCATGACAGCTGTCACTGTGCCTTTAGACTCGAGCTGGTGGAGGTGGAGAAGCTTGGGCAGAGTCCAGGAACATATCTACCACCTACACCAGTGAGTCTCACCACTCAGTCACTCCAACAGACCAGAAAGAAAGATAATAAAACCCTCACATATCACTACATCATCACCACATCAACAGTGACATCATCACCGCATCATCATTGACATCACTGACAAAATCACCAGATCATCACCACATCATCACTACCATCACTACGTCATCACTTACATCATCACCACATCATTACAGACATCATCACATCATCACCACATCCTCACTGATGTCAGCACTGACATCATCACTACGTCATCACTTACATCATCACCACATCATTACAGACATCATCACATCATCACCACATCCTCACTGATGTCAGCACTGACATCATCACTACATCATCACTGACATCATCACCACATCATTACAGACATCATCACATCATCACCACATCCTCACTGATGTCAGCACTGACATCATCACTACATCATCACTGACATCATCACCACATCATTACAGACATCATCACATCATCACCACATCCTCACTGATGTCAGCACTGACATCATCACTACATCATCACTGACATCATCACCACATCATTACAGACATCATCACATCATCACCACATCCTCACTGATGTCAGCACTGACATCATCACTACATCATCACTGACATCATCACCACATCATTACAGACATCATCACATCATCACTGACATCCTCACTGACATCATCACTAATATCATCACCACATCCTCACTGACGTCAGCACTGACATCATCACTACATCATCACTGACATCACCACTGACATCACCACATCATCACTGACATCATCACAACATCATTACTGACATCATCACATCATCACTGACATCATCACTAATATCATCACCACATCACTACATCATCATTGACATCATCACATCATCACTGACATCATCACTGACACCATCACATCATCACTACATCATCACTGACATCATCACTGACATCACCACATCATCACGGACATCATCACTACATCATCATTGACATCATCACATCATCACTGACATCATCACATCCTCACTGACATCATCACTGACATCATCAGTGCCCCACTTACCGCCAGATGACCCCCCCCCAAGAACTTACAGACACCCATGACATTTTCACATTATAAACTGCACTACATCTTCTGCAAACTCAAACTTCTGTATACAATATTTATTTCATTCTTGACTGTCCATACTGGATATACTTATTTGGACAGTCACTTTCACTAAACTTTACATTCTCAATTGCTCTTCTTTTCACACACACTCTAACTTCTGTGTACATATTTATTATCATTCTCAATTGTGTACATACTTTATCTGTATATATGTTTGGACAGTCTCCTTCAATTTCACTTACACTTTTACATTGTAAATTACAACACGTAAGTCACTTGCTGTGAACAGCTTTATTTAATTTCTTATAGTTTATTATCAGGACCACTTCCCACGTTCCAGCGAGGAATCGAGAGGTTCAGTAGACTATTTGCTTTTAATGAATGGTTACAGTCATGGTGTCAAGATCAGAAATTACCTTTTGTTGATAACTGGAATCTTTTCTGGGAGCGTCCTAGGTTCTACCGTCCTGATGGCCTGCACCCAAGCAGAGTTGGAGCAGCAGTCCTCTCAGACAACATCTCCAGGACACTACGCACCATCTGACTGGTAAGCCATACCTCAGATTACAATTATGATAGCTACTGTTCAGCTCACCAGATTGATAGAAGTGCACACATAGCTCATCCTATAGAAACTGTGTCTGTTTCCCGAATAGTGAGATCAAAGAATAAATTCATTAATAGCCCTCGAAATAATCTAATCACAGTTATACCTGAAAAACACCAAATAATTAAAGAAAAACAATTCCTAAAGTTTGGGCTTCTCAACATTAGATCCCTTGCACAGAAAGCACTTATTGTTAATGAAATGATCTCAGATTATAGTTTTGATACACTCTGCCTTACTGAAACCTGGCTTAGGCCAAATGAATTCATTAGTCTGAATGAGTCCACTCCGTCAGGCTATTGCTATAAGCATGAGCCCCGTCAGACTGGTCGTGGAGGTGGTGTTGCAACTATTTATAGCAACTCTCTTAACGTTACTCAGAAAACAGGACCCAGGTTTAACTCATTCGAAGCGCTTGTCCTTAATGTTACACTTACAGACATGAATAAAAAATCCCTACTATATCTTGCGCTGGCCACCGTATATAGACCCCCGGGGCCCTACGCCGATTTTCTTAAAGAGTTTGCACATTTACTCTCAGACCTACTGATTCATTATGACGAGGTGTTGATTGTAGGAGACTTTAACATTCATGTAGACGATTCCAATGATGCCTTAGGACTCGCATTTATGGATTTATTAAATTCTTTTGGGGTTAAACAAAACATTACTAGACCAACTCATCGTTTTAACCATACACTAGATTTAGTTATATCACATGGAACAGATGTCACTGATATAGCTGTTCTACCTCAAAGTGATGATATCACAGACCATCACCTCTTAGTGTACACTCTACCTGTAGAACATATTACACACGTCTCCCCTCGTTATCGACTCGGTAGAACTATTATCCTGACCACTAAAGACAGATTCACAAGTAATCTACCGGATCTGTCTCAACTTCTCACCAGACCCCTAAATGCAGATGACTTAGATGAATGAACTAACAGCATAGGCACTATTTTCACCAGCACACTAGACACTGTTGCCCCCGTCCGATTAAAAAAGGTCAGAGATAAAACATCTGCACCATGGTACAATAGTCACACTCACGCCCTCAAGAGAGCAACCCGTAACCTCGCGCAAAAAAGGAGAAAAACTAAATTAGAAGTCTTTAGAATTGCGTATAAAGACAGTATGTCCAGCTATAGACAGGCTCTAAAAGCTGCTAGGGCTGAGCATCTGAGCAAACTTATAGAAATAAACCAAAACAATCCCAGATTCTTATTTAGTACAGTGGCTAGATTGACAAAACATCAGATATCTGAAGAGAGTACTCCATCACAGTTTAGTAGTGAGGACTTTATGAACTTCTTCACCGACAAAATTAATAGTATCAGGAACAAAATAATTAATGTTCAACCTTTGACAGCATCCGGTGATCTAGTCCAACCTAAAGCTCCACATTTAAAGCTACAATGCTTTACAGGTATAGGACAGGAAGAGCTGTATAAACTTATCACCACGGCTAATTCAACAACATGTTTGTTAGATCCAATTCCAACTAGATTACTGAAAGAAGTGATACACACAGCTGGAGAGCCTCTCCTCAACATTATTAATTCCTCCTTATATTTAGGTCACGTCCCTAAACCTTTCAAGCTAGCAGTTATTAAGCATCTTCTTAAGAAACCTAAACTAGACCCTAATGACTTATTAAATTACAGACCGATTTCAAACCTTCCCTTTATATCTAAAATATTAGAAAAGGTTGTGTCTACTCAATTATGCTCCTTCTTACAGGAAAACAATATCCTTGAAGAATTTCAGTCAGGTTTCAGGCCCCATCATAGCACAGAAACTGCACTAGTTAAGATCACAAATGACTTGTTTTTAGCTTCGGACCAAGGCTGCATCTCAATATTAGTCTTACTTGATCTTAGTGCTGCATTCGACACTATAGATCATAATTCTCGTAGACCGCTTACAAAATCACATAGGTATTCAGGGACAGGCGTTAAAATGGTTCAGATCCTACCTGTCTGACCGATAGCAGTTTGTAGATTTAAATGGAGAAATGTCCAGTGTAATGCCAGTGAAATACGGGGTCCCACAAGGTTCAGTTTTAGGACCTCTGCTTTTCTCAATATACATGCTTCCCTTAGGCAACATCATTAGAAGGCATGGGATTAGTTTCCATTGTTACGCTGACGATACACAGTTATATATCTCATCAAAACCAGATGAAATATCTAAACTGTCTAGATTAACGGAGTGCATTAAAGATATTAAAGACTGGATGACTGATAATTTTCTATTACTAAATCCTGATAAGACGGAGATATTACTGATTGGTCCAAAAACCAGTACACAGAAGCTCTCACAATTCAACCTGTACTTAGAAGGATGTTCTATTACTACTAGCTCTACAGTGAAAGACCTGGGCGTAATATTAGACAGCAGTTTGTCCTTTGAAAAACATATTTCCGACATTACAAAAATAGCCTTCTTCCACCTCAGAAATATCGCCAAGCTTAGGAACATTTTATCTGTATCTGATGCAGAAAAGCTAGTTCACGCGTTTATGACCTCCAGACTGGACTATTGTAATGCATTACTAGGTGTTTGTCCTGCATCTTCAATAAACAAGCTACAGTTAGTCCAGAATGCAGCTGCTAGAGTCCTTACCAGGTCAAGAAAGTATGATCATATAACCCCAATATTATCATCCCTGCACTGGCTACCTGTTAAATTTAGAATTGATTATAAACTAGCACTACTTACATACAAGACCCTAAATGGTTTAGCTCCCACGTATCTAGCCAGTCTTCTAACACGTTACAATCCATCACGCTCCTTAAGATCTCGAAACTCCGGACTTCCGGTAGTTTCCAGAATATCAAAGTCTACAAAAGGGGGTAGAGCTTTTTCGTATTTAGCTCCTAAACTTTGGAACGGTCTTCCTGACAGTGTTCGGGGCTCAGACACAGTCTCCCAGTTCAAACGTAGACTAAAGACATATCTCTTTAGCCAGGAACACACCTAATACATCCCATAACTTTGTGCTCCAATACATCTGATTAAATACACATCATCATCTAGTGCCTGCTAATATGATGGATAGCAGCTACGCTAATTCCTTTCCATTTGTTTCCCTTCTTCTACCCACCCCCGAGTCACACAGAGATTGTGCCAGCTCCAGGTGGCCTCCAGAGATGGACCGGCTCCAGCCGGGTTCTGCTTTCTGAGGACTGGAGTAATCAAAGCAGCATTGCCAACCCTATGTGGACATTTTACACATAACATTCTACACATGCTGTATCTGCATCACACAACTAATGCAGAAAGGACATTGTTCATATCACACTCTCCGTGTGTCACCCAGATGAGGATGGGTTCCCTTTTGAGTCTGGTTCCTCTCAAGGTTTCTTCCTAATACCATCTAAGGGAGTTTTTCCTTGCCACAGTCGCCTGAGTCACCTCAGGCTCGCTCACTAGGGAAAATTTTGTCTAACATCTAGGACTGTTTGTTTGTATGTTTATTGTTTCTTATGTTCTGTAAAGCTGCTTTGAGACAATGCTCTTTGTTAAAAGCGCTATACAAATAAAATTGAATTGAATTTTAAAATTTTATCTGTGTATATGTTTTGCACCTGACACCAAGACAAATTCCTAGTACTGTAAAGTGCTCTTCGTGAACCCTTTGCTGTTCCTGGCAATAAAAACTTTTCTGATTCTGATTCTGATCACCACATCATCACTGACATCACTGACAAAATCACGAGATCATCACTCACATCATCACCACATCATCACTCACATCACTGACATCATCACTGACATCATCACCACATCATCACTGACATCATCACCACATCATCACTGACATCATCACTGACATCATCACCACATCATCACTGACATCATCACCACATCATCACTGACATCACTGACATCATAACTGACATCATCACCACATCATCACTGACATCATCACTGACATCATCACCACATCATCACTGACATCATCACTGACATCATCACCACATCATCACTGACATCAACACCACATCATCACTGACATCACTGACATCTTGTCTGTTCTCTCTCTGAAGAAGCCATGTAGAAGATTGGTAGATGTTTTGAGAACTTTGGGCTCAGTGACCCAGTCATCCAGAAAACACTTGACACCTCCTGGATTACTGATCTCCAGATATTAGAAAAAATATTAGTCTTCAGTTTATTCAGAGAATTCTTCATCCTGAACTTCTACTGCATGATCACATCATTCTTCATCTCTTTGAACCTCATCATCTTCTCACCTGTTTCTCACCTCATCACCTCATAATATTTGAAACTACTGAAGGTGTGGATGTTCCTCTACCTCGTGTTCAGATCTTTTACTCGGAGCTGCAGCTGACAGACTGACTTTGGTTGCCAGGTCCTTCAGTTCCTCTCTCCATGCTTCAGAAACCAGAGCTGCATAAGAGAAGAATCAGCTGTTTAGATGAAAGTATTGTATCCTCTGTTCCTCAGTGTGTTCTCTCTCTCTATTGAAGTTAATAAGACAAACCTGTTCCTACAGAACCCTATAACACTCATGTTCTGTTCTTTACACGTCCCTGTGAATCAGCTGTTACTATGGAAACCATACGGTAGAAGAGGGAGAGCTGCTGTTAAGGTAAATAAAGCAGTGGTCAGGGCAGTAACGCTGGTGTTTATCTCTCACCTGCACCTGGCTTGGCTCCGTCAGCTCGGGGGTAGGTGGGGTGATACAGGACTGAGGTGGAGGTGGGTGTGGCGCCGGAGGTCACCTGACTCCTGATCAGTGGATGTGGGAACAGAGGGGTGCAGCTGTACCAGTCATCATTCACTATACACACAGGACTGCCATTCAAACCTGCAGCCAGGGGAATACAGACAAACACACACATCAGATACATCACACACACACATCAGATACATCAAACACACACACACACACACACACACACACACATCACACATATACACACAGGACTGCCATTCAAACCTGCAGCCAGGGGAATACACACACACACACACACACACACACACACACACACACACACACACACACATACAGATCACACATATACACGCAGGACTGCCATTTAAACCTGCAGCCAGAGGAATACAGACAAAGACACACATCAGATACATCACACACACACACACACACACACACACACATACATATCACACATATACACGCAGGACTGCCATTCAAACCTGCTGCCAGGGGAATACAGACATCAGATACACACAGACACGCACACACACACACACACACACACACACACATACATCAGATACATCACACACACACACACACACACACACACACACACACACACACATCACACATATACACGCAGGACTGCCATTCAAACCTGCTGCCAGGGGAATACAGACATCAGATACACACAGACACACACACACACACACACATACATCAGATACATCACACACACACACACACACACACACACACACACACACACACACACACACACACACACACATCACACATATACACGCAGGACTGCCATTCAAACCTGCTGCCAGGGGAATACAGACATCAGATACACACAGACACACACACACACACACACACACACACACACACATACATCAGATACATCACACACACACACACACACACACACACATCAGATACATCACACACACACACACACATCACACATATACACGCAGGACTGCCATTCAAACCTGCAGCCAGAGGAATACAGACAAACACACACATCAGATACATCACACACACACACACACACACACACACACATCACACATATACACACAGGACTGCCATTCAAACCTGCTGCCAGGGGAATACAGACATCAGATACACACAGACACAGACACACACACACACACACACACACACACACACACATACATCAGATACATCACACACGCACACACACACACACACACACACACATACATCAGATACATCACACACACACACACACACATCAGATACATCACACACACACAAACACACACACACATACACACACACACACACACATATACACACAGGAGTGCCATTCAAACCTGCAGCCAGGGGAATACACACATCAGATACACACACACACACACACACACACACACACACATCAGATACATCACACACACACAGACACACACACACATTACATACACAAGCATACACACACATTACATACACACACACACACACACACACATACTGATTAACACAGGATACACATTAACACATTCTAAAATACAAACACTTAAACACACATTAATACAAAGTAACACAATCTAACACACACTAACACATTATAACAGACACAATAACAGACTACACAAACTTCTCCTGACTACACAACCTTATCCTGGCTCACACACACACACACACACACACACACACACCTCACCCATATACACACAAGACTGCCATTCAAACCTGCAGCCAGGGGAATACAAACATCAGATACACAAAGACACACACACACATCAGATACATCATACACACACAGACACACACACACACACATCAGATACATCACACACACACAGACACACACACACACATCAGATACATCACACACACACACACACACACGTACACACACACACACACACACACACACATACATATATACATACATACATAGAGCATGCATTGTGTGTGTGTGTGTGTGTGTGTGTGTGTGTGTGTGTGTGTGTGTGTGTTAATGGTAGAACAAATCCATTGTGTGTCACTAGCCTGTTAAACCTGAACAGACTGGTTTCTACAACAGTGTGTGTGTGTGTGTGTGTGTGTGTGTGTGTGTGTGTGTGTGTGTGTGTGTGTGTGGGTGGGTGTGTGTGTGGGTGAGCCATTTAACAAAAAGTAACACAGAGCAGCTATAAGGCATGCTACACATTTTGGCACACATAGGACACACACATTACATACACACACACACACACACACACACACACACACAACACACACTAATTAACACAGGATACACATTAACACATTCTAAAATACAAACACACTTAAACACACATTAATACAAAGTAACACAATCTAACACAGACTAACACATTATAACAGACACAATAACAGACTACACAACCTTATCCTGACTACACAACCTTATCCTGACTACACAACCTTATCCTAACCTCACAACCTTATTCTGACTACACAACCTTCTCCTAACTAGACAACCTTATCCTGACTACACAACCTTATCCTGACTAAACCACCTTCTCCTAACTAGACAACCTTATCCTGACTACACAACCTTGTACTGACTACACAACCTTATCCTGACAACACAACCTTATTTTAACTAGACAACCTAATCCTGACTACACAATCTTATCCTGACTAAACCACCTTCTCCTAACTAGACAACCTTATCCTGACTACACAACCTTATACTGACTACACAACCTTATCCTGACAACACAACCTTATCCTGACTAAACCACCTTCTCCTAACTAGACAACCTTATCCTGACTACACAACCTTGTACTGACTACACAACCTTATCCTGACAACACAACCTTATTTTAACTAGACAACCTAATCCTGACTACACAATCTTATCCTGACTAAACCACCTTCTCCTAACTAGACAACCTTATCCTGACTACACAACCTTATACTGACTACACAACCTTATCCTGACAACACAACCTTATCCTGACTAAACCACCTTCTCCTAACTAGACAACCTTATCCTGACTACACAACCTTGTACTGACTACACAACCTTATCCTGACAACACAACCTTATTTTAACTAGACAACCTAATCCTGACTACACAACCTTATCCTGACTACACAACCTTGTCCTGACTACACCACCTCATCCTGACTGCACAACCTCCTCCTAACTAGACAACCTCGTCCTGACTAAACCACATTCTCCTGAGTACACAACCTTCTCCTGACTACACAACCTTGTCCTGACTACACAACCTTATCCTGACTAAACCATCTTCTCCTGACTACACAACCTTCTCCTGACTACACAACCTTCTCCTTACTACACAACCTTATCCTGACTAAACCACCTTCTCCTGACTACACAACCTTCTCCTGACTACACAACCTTCTCCTGACTACACAACCTTATCCTGACTACACAACCTTATCCTGACTACACAACCAAATCCTGACTACACAACCTTCTACTGACTAAACCACCTTCTCCTTACTACACAACCTTCTACTGACTAAACCACCTTCTCCTGACTACACAACCTTCTCCTGACTACACAACCTTATCCTGACTACACAACCAAATCCTGACTACACAAGCTTATCCTGACTAAACCACCTTCTCCTGACTACACAACCTTCTCCTGACTACACAACCTTATGCTGACTACACAACCTTATCCTGACTACACAACCAAATCCTGACTACACAAGCTTATCCTGACTAAACCAACTTCTCCTGACTACACAACCTTCTCCTGACTACACAACCTTATCCTGACTACACAACCAAATCCTGACTACACAAGCTTATCCTGACTAAACCAACTTCTCCTGACTACACAACCTTATCCTGACTACACAACCTTATCCTGACTACACAACCTTATCCTGACTACACAACCAAATCCTGACTACACAACCTTCTACTGACTAAACCACCTTCTCCTTACTACACAACCTTCTACTGACTAAACCACCTTCTCCTTACTACACAACCTTATCCTGACTACACAACCAAATCCTGACTACACAACCTTCTACTGACTAAACCACTTTCTCCTTACTACACAACCTTCTACTGACTAAACCACCTTCTCCTTACTACACAACCTTCTCCTGACTACACAACCTTCTCCTGACTACACAACCTTATCCTGACTACACAACCTTTTCCTGACTACACAACCTTATCCTGAATAAACCACTGTCTCCTGACTACACAACCTTATACTGACTACACAACTTTGTCCTGACTACACAACCTTCTCCTGACTACACAACCTTCTCCTGACTACACAACTTTATCCTGACTACACAACCTTATCCTGACTACACAACCTTTTCCTGACTAAACCAACTTCTCCTGACTACACAACCTTATCCTGACTACACAACCTTATCCTGACTACACAACCTTCTCCTAACTAAACCACTGTCTCCTGACTACACAACCTTATACTGACTACACAACTTTGTCCTGACTACACAACCATATCCTGACTACACAACCTTCTCCTGACTACACAACCTTCTCCTGACTACACAACCTTATCCTGATTAAACCATCTTCTCCTGACTACACAACCTT
>JAUCMX010000012.1:25419791-25447291 GCA_033459395.1 Hemibagrus guttatus | reverse complement strand
TGTGTTTATAATGATTTATAATCCCACTCTCAGTGTTTATAATGATTTATAATCCCACTCTCAGTGTTTATAATGATTTATAATCCCACTCTCAGTGTTTATAATGATTTATAATCCCACTCTCAGTGTTTATAATGATTTATAATCCCACTCTCAGTGTTTATAATGATTTATAATCCCACTCTCAGTGTTTATAATGATTTATAATCCCACTCTCAGTGTTTATAATGATTTATAATCCCATATCAGTGTTTATAATGATTTATAATCCCATATCAGTGTTTATAATGATTTATAATCCCACTCTCAGTGTTTATAATGATTTATAATCCCACTCTCAGTGTTTATAATGATTTATAATCCCACTCTCAGTGTTTATAATGATTTATAATCCCACTCTCAGTGTTTATAATGATTTATAATCCCACTCTCAGTGTTTATAATGATTTATAATCCCATATCAGTGTTTATAATGATTTATAATCCCATATCAGTGTTTATAATGATTTATAATCCCACTCTCAGTGTTTATAATGATTTATAATCCCACTCTCAGTGTTTATAATGATTTATAATCCCACTCTCAGTGTTTATAATGATTTATAATCCCACTCTCAGTGTTTATAATGATTTATAATCCCACTCTCAGTGTTTATAATGACTTATAATCCCGCTCTCAGTGTTTATAATGATTTATAATCCCGCTCTCAGTGTTTATAATGATTTATAATCCCGCTCTCAGTGTTTATAATGATTTATAATCCCACTCTCAGTGTTTATAATGATTTATAATCCCACTCTCAGTGTTTATAATGATTTATAATCCCACTCTCAGTGTTTATAATGATTTATAATCCCACTCTCTGTGTTTATAATGATTTATAATCCCACTCTCTGTGTTTATAATGATTTATAATCCCACTCTCAGTGTTTATAATGATTTATAATCCCACTCTCAGTGTTTATAATGATTTATAATCCCACTCTCAGTGTTTGTTTATAATGATTTATAATCCCACTCTCAGTGTTTATAATGATTTATAATCCCACTCTGTGTTTATAATGATTTATAATCCCACTCTCAGTGTTTATAATGATTTATAATCCCACTCTCAGTGTTTATAATGATTTATAATCCCACTCTCAGTGTTTATAATGATTTATAATCCCACTCTCAGTGTTCATAATGATTTATAATCCCACTCTCTGTGTTTATAATGATTTATAATCCCACTCTCTGTGTTTATAATGATTTATAATCCCGCTCTCAGTGTTTATAATGATTTATAATCCCGCTCTCAGTGTTAATAATGATTTATAATCCCGCTCTCAGTGTTTATAATGATTTATAATCCCACTCTCAGTGTTTATAATGATTTATAATCCCACTCTCAGTGTTTATAATGATTTATAATCCCACTCTCAGTGTTTATAATGATTTATAATCCCACTCTCAGTGTTTATAATGATTTATAATCCCACTCTCAGTGTTTATAATGATTTATAATCCCACTCTCAGTGTTTATAATGATTTATAATCCCACTCTCAGTGTTTATAATGATTTATAATCCCACTCTCAGTGTTTATAATGATTTATAATCCCACTCTCAGTGTTTATAATGATTTATAATCCCACTCTCAGTGTTTATAATGATTTATAATCCCACTCTCAGTGTTTATAATGATTTATAATCCCACTCTCTGTGTTTATAATGATTTATAATCCCGCTCTCAGTGTTAATAATGATTTATAATCCCGCTCTCAGTGTTTATAATGATTTATAATCCCGCTCTCAGTGTTTATAATGATTTATAATCCCGCTCTCAGTGTTTATAATGATTTATAATCCCGCTCTCAGTGTTTATAATGATTTATAATCCCGCTCTCAGTGTTTATAATGATTTATAATCCCGCTCTCTGTGTTTATAATGATTTATAATCCCGCTCTCAGTGTTTATAATGATTTATAATCCCGCTCTCTGTGTTTATAATGATTTATAATCCCGCTCTCAGTGTTTATAATGATTTATAATCCCGCTCTCAGTGTTTATAATGATTTATAATCCCGCTCTCAGTGTTTATAATGATTTATAATCCCGCTCTCTGTGTTTATAATGATTTATAATCCCACTCTCTGTGTTTATAATGATTTATAATCCCACTCTCAGTGTTCATAATGATTTATAATCCCGCTCTCAGTGTTTATAATGATTTATAATCCCACTCTCTGTGTTCATAATGATTTATAATCCCACTCTCAGTGTTTATAATGATTTATAATCCCGCTCTCAGTGTTTATAATAATTTATAATCCCACTCTCAGTGTTTATAATGATTTATAATCCCACTCTCAGTGTTTATAATGATTTACAATCCCACTCTCAGTGTTTATAATGATTTATAATCCCACTCTCAGTGTTTATAATGATTTATAATCCCACTCTCAGTGTTTATAATGATTTATAATCCCACTCTCAGTGTTTATAATGATTTATAATCCCACTCTCAGTGTTTATAATGACTTATAATCCCGCTCTCAGTGTTTATAATGATTTATAATCCCGCTCTCAGTGTTTATAATGATTTATAATCCCGCTCTCAGTGTTTATAATGATTTATAATCCCACTCTCAGTGTTTATAATGATTTATAATCCCACTCTCAGTGTTTATAATGATTTATAATCCCACTCTCAGTGTTTATAATGATTTATAATCCCACTCTCAGTGTTTATAATGATTTATAATCCCACTCTCAGTGTTTATAATGATTTATAATCCCACTCTCTGTGTTTATAATGATTTATAATCCCACTCTCTGTGTTTATAATGATTTATAATCCCACTCTCAGTGTTTATAATGATTTATAATCCCACTCTCAGTGTTTATAATGATTTATAATCCCACTCTCAGTGTTTGTTTATAATGATTTATAATCCCACTCTCAGTGTTTATAATGATTTATAATCCCACTCTGTGTTTATAATGATTTATAATCCCACTCTCAGTGTTTATAATGATTTATAATCCCACTCTCAGTGTTTATAATGATTTATAATCCCACTCTCAGTGTTTATAATGATTTATAATCCCACTCTCTGTGTTTATAATGATTTATAATCCCACTCTCTGTGTTTATAATGATTTATAATCCCGCTCTCAGTGTTTATAATGATTTATAATCCCGCTCTCAGTGTTAATAATGATTTATAATCCCGCTCTCAGTGTTTATAATGATTTATAATCCCACTCTCAGTGTTTATAATGATTTATAATCCCACTCTCAGTGTTTATAATGATTTATAATCCCACTCTCAGTGTTTATAATGATTTATAATCCCACTCTCAGTGTTTATAATGATTTATAATCCCACTCTCAGTGTTCATAATGATTTATAATCCCACTCTCTGTGTTTATAATGATTTATAATCCCACTCTCTGTGTTTATAATGATTTATAATCCCGCTCTCAGTGTTTATAATGATTTATAATCCCGCTCTCAGTGTTAATAATGATTTATAATCCCGCTCTCAGTGTTTATAATGATTTATAATCCCGCTCTCAGTGTTTATAATGATTTATAATCCCGCTCTCAGTGTTTATAATGATTTATAATCCCGCTCTCAGTGTTTATAATGATTTATAATCCCGCTCTCAGTGTTTATAATGATTTATAATCCCGCTCTCTGTGTTTATAATGATTTATAATCCCGCTCTCAGTGTTTATAATGATTTATAATCCCGCTCTCTGTGTTTATAATGATTTATAATCCCGCTCTCAGTGTTTATAATGATTTATAATCCCGCTCTCAGTGTTTATAATGATTTATAATCCCGCTCTCAGTGTTTATAATGATTTATAATCCCGCTCTCTGTGTTTATAATGATTTATAATCCCGCTCTCTGTGTTTATAATGATTTATAATCCCACTCTCAGTGTTCATAATGATTTATAATCCCACTCTCAGTGTTTATAATGATTTATAATCCCACTCTCAGTGTTTATAATGATTTATAATCCCACTCTCAGTGTTTATAATGATTTATAATCCCACTCTCAGTGTTCATAATGATTTATAATCCCACTCTCAGTGTTTATAATGATTTATAATCCCACTCTCAGTGTTTATAATGATTTATAATCCCACTCTCAGTGTTTATAATGATTTATAATCCCGCTCTCAGTGTTTATAATGATTTAATTTCAGCTACTGGCCACCAGTTAAATATATGATGTTTATTTATTTATGTATTTATCCATTATGTGATCTCTCTAACCAGATCTATTTCATTTCACCTGCTTTAATCTCTCCTGTTTGCTTTATCACAAATAAAACCACATTTTCACTTTACTTAAGAAGATGAAGATTCTCGTCCACCAGCGCACACGTTGCAGGGCGCACAGGTGACTGACAAAGACTTTGGTGCGTCTGGAGCATACAGAAAGCTGAGAGGCGGAGTGAGAGAGAGAGACAGAGAGAGAGAGAGAGAGAGAGAGAGAGAGAGAGAGAGAGAGAGAGAGAGAGAGAGAGAGAGAGAGACAGCGAGAGAGAGAAAGAGAGAGAGAGAGAGACAGCGAGAGAGAGAAGTGGAGCTGAGTGATTTCTCTCCTAACTGCTGTCATTTCACCTGACACAGAAAAACCAGCGAGAGAGAGAGAGAGCGAGAGAGCGAGAGAGAGAGAGAGAGAGAGAGAGAGAGAGAGAGAGAGCGAGAGAGAGAGAGAGAGAGGGAGAGAGAGAGAGAGAGAGAGAATTTACTTTCCGCAGAGATAACTTTACTTGATTTCTCTGGTTTGGAATTGAAGCAGCGCGTCTTCAGCTTTCTCCATTGCAAGGTAAGAGCTTCTGCTGCTGCCTCTTTCCTCTCTGTCTCAATGCTTTACTCTGTAAGGTATATGTCATGTAAACGATAGGCTCAGAGGCTTGGTGTGTAAAAAGAAAGCACTCACTAATGAAAGTGGAGAATTTTGGACATGCTTTAGCTTAGAGATTGTATTTTGTTTGATTTGAGCTGAGGAAAATGTGTGAAAAATAATTCTTCATTAACTTCATCATTAGCTCCGCTTTAACTCCACCCTCATAATGACTTACACATACCCACCCTGAGCATCTTAACTTTTTATTTAACATATAAAATCTTCATTTTAATATCATTAGAATTTTCGGACGTGGCAAATCAGATCGAGTCACATGAAGAGTTTTCTATTTTCCATTATATACTACATTATATAATACAATATATATTCCAGTATACGCCTCATTATATTCTGCAATGTATAGTATATTATTTACTTTATTATATACTCTAACATACACTCAAATATATACTCCAAATATACTCCATTATATACTCCAACACACTCAGTGATACATTTCAGGTACATTTCTGGCATTTTGACAGACTCCATTATCCAGAGAGTCTTACAGTTTATCTCATTTTATTCAACTGAGCAATTGAGGGTCTTACTCAAGGGTCCAGTAGCTTGGTGGACCTGACATTCCACCTTCCAACCAGTAGTCCAGCACCTCAGCCACTAAGCTACCACATCCCTACCCCATGAAGAGTCAGATCTCTTGTGTGTGATGTACAGGTAAAGGTGTGCAGTGGATTGTGAACGTACTGCTTTCACTGCTCCAGATTCACAGCCACTTATGGGGTCAGGGATTTTAAGCAATATTCCTCCTGCAGTTTTAACCACTCAAAAAGTCTGAATGATTCATTTTAAATCATTCAAAAAGTCCAAATGATTCATTTTAAATCTTTCAAAAAGTCCAAATGATTCATTTTAAATCTTTCAAAAAGTCCAAATGATTCATTTTAAATCATTCAAAAAGTCCAAATGATTCATTTTAAATCTTTCAAAAAGTCCAAATGATTCATTTTAAATCATTCAAAAAGTCCAAATGATTCATTTTAAATCATTCAAAAAGTCAAAATGATTCATTTTAAATCATTCAAAAAGTCTGAATGATTCATTTTAAATCATTCAAAAAGTCAAAATGATTCATTTTAAATCATTCAAAAAGTCAAAATGATTCATTTTAAATCATTCAAAGTCAAAATGATTCATTTTAAATCAGTCAAAAAGTCAAAATGATTCATTTTAAATCATTCAAAAAGTCAAAATGATTCATTTTAAATCATTCAAAGTCAAAATGAATCATTTTAAATCAGTCAAAAAGTCAAAATGATTCATTTTAAATCATTCAAAGTCAAAATGATTCATTTTAAATCATTCAAAGTCAAAATGATTCATTTTAAATCAGTCAAAAAGTCAAAATGATTCATTTTAAATCATTCAAAAAGTCAAAATGATTCATTTTAAATCATTCAAAGTCAAAATGATTCATTTTAAATCATTCAAAAAGTCAAAATGATTCATTTTAAATCATTCAAAGTCAAAATGATTCATTTTAAATCAGTCAAAAAGTCAAAATGATTCATTTTAAATAATTCAGATATTAAATATAATTAAAGTTCAGTATTTCCGAAAGTCAAAACTTCTCGTGTGGCTGTAGTGCAGAACTCGTACAGCTCGTGGTGAAGTTGTTGCAGTAAACCGTTACAGCACAGTATTATTATATTATATTATTATTATTACATTAACGTGTGTAAACACAGGAAACAGAACAATGGCATTCATGAGTGTTGATTTAAAGACAGCAGGATGACGACGTCCACAGACATGGCGACGATGAAGATCACACCTGAGGTGCTACAGGATCTGCTGCGCTACTACAACCTGTCACGTCAGGAGTTCATCCACACCTACAACATCCGGCCGCTGGTGTACGTCCCGGAGCTGCCGGCCGGAGCCAAGGCCGCCTTCGTCATCATGTACACGCTGATCTTCCTGCTGGCGCTGGTGGGGAACAGTCTGGTGGTGTGTGTGGTGGTGAGGAAGGGCTCGAGTCAGAGCGCCACCGGCATCTTCATCTGCTCTCTGGCCATCAGTGACCTGCTCATCACCTTCTTCTGCGTCCCCTTCACTCTCCTGCAGAACATCTCGGCTCAGTGGCTTGGAGGTGAGCGTTGAATAAAGCGGTATGAAGGCGTGAGGGCCGATGATAACCTTTCGCTCCGTGGTTTCTTTCGTTCCTCCGTGTGAGTCAGTGCTGCAAGTACGCTCCACTCCCTCCATCAGAGCGCTCCGTGCGGCTCCCTCGCTCCTCATTTCTACTGAAGATTAAACGCTCTGAGGCCACGCCCACACTTCAGACTGTCTGCACTGTCACTTTAACACAAGCAGCCTTTTAAAAAAGCTTTACTTTTAAATAAAAAGATTTTAAAAGCTTATGGAACATAAAAGGCACGAAAACACACACAGATAAATACAAACAATTTATTACACAAACTTTAAAAGAGTTTGACATTCACACTGTTTATGTTTACGGGCGTGTTGGTGTGTGTTGTTTTTGTTTAAGGGCGTGTTGGTGTGTGTTGTTTTTGTTTACGGGCGTGTTGGTGTGTGTTGTTTTTGTTTACAGGCGTGTTGGTGTGTAAGACAGTCCCATTTGTCCAGACCACAGCGATCGTGACAGGGATTCTCTCTATGACGTGTATTGCAGTGGAGAGATACCAGGGCGTCGTCCATCCACTGAAAATGAAGAGGCAGTACACGCCCCAGAGAGCCTACAGAATGCTGGGTGAGTCTCTAGAAGCTCTTCATCACCCCTCTGTGTCACAGGTGCAGCTCTTCATCACCCCTCTGTGTCACAGGTGCAGCTCTTCATCACCCCTCTGTGTCACAGCTGCAGCTCTTCATCACACCTCTGTGTCACAGCTGCAGCTCTTCATCACACCTCTGTGTCACAGGTGCAGCTCTGACTGACGGCAGTGATAAGGGCACGACGCTTTGACGAGCGAATCGTCTGAATCGACATTATTCCAGCGCTCCTAATGAATGTGTTCATGGCTGCAGGGCAGTAATAATACACCAGGGTGTAACAGGGCAGTGCTGAAGACTCACCTGTGTGTTGTTTTTTGTTGAGTATTGATCCAGAAATCTTTTTCACATCAGTGGGCAATTAAGAAAAGCAGAGGAGATGAAAGAAATCAGCAGGAAGGCACACGACAATCATCTAAAAGCAGACGATGGAAACAAGGGAGAGATAAACACAATTACAGTAAACACACACAGTGAGGAGCTGCATCTGAATATCTCTAATATCCTACTGTAGAGCAGGAGAAACACAGCACATGGAGGGAGGAGTAGCTCCACCTCAGTGCTCATGAATCAGTAGAGACATACTCACATGACACACTGCTTCTGCTGAGAGTCTGCAGACTGAATCAAATGCGGTAAGTACTGAATCATATGCGGTAGGTACTGAATCAAATGCGGTAGGTACTGAATCAAATGCGGTAAGTACTGAATCAAATGCGGTAGGTACTGAATCAAATGCGGTAGGTACTGAATCAAATGCGGTAAGTACTGAATCAAATGCGGTAAGTACTGAATCAAATGTGGTAGAATCAAATGCGGTAAGTACTGAATCAAATGCAGTAAGTACTGAATCAAATGCGGTAAGTACTGAATCAAATACAGTAAGTACTGAATCAAATGCGGTACGTACTGAATCAAATGCGGTAGGTACTGAATCAAATGCAGTAAGTATTGAATCAAATGCGGTAAGTACTGAATCAAATGCGGTAAGTACTGAATCAAATGCAGTAAGTACTGAATCAAATGTAGTAAGTACTGAATCAAATGCAGTAAGTACTGAATCAAATGCGGTAGGTACTGAATCAAATGCGGTAAGTACTGAATCAAATGCAGTAAGTACTGAATCAAATGTAGTAAGTACTGAATCAAATGCAGTAAGTACTGAATCAAATGCAGTAAGTACTGAATCAAATGCGGTAAGTACTGAATCAAATACAGTAAGTACTGAATCAAATGCGGTACGTACTAAATCAAATGCGGTAGGTACTGAATCAAATGCAGTAAGTATTGAATCAAATGCGGTAAGTACTGAATCAAATGCGGTAAGTACTGAATCAAATGCAGTAAGTACTGAATCAAATGTAGTAAGTACTGAATCAAATGCAGTAAGTACTGAATCAAATGCGGTAAGTACTGAATCAAATGCAGTAAGTACTGAATCAAATGTAGTAAGTACTGAATCAAATGCAGTAAGTACTGAATCAAATGCGGTAGGTACTGAATCAAATGCGGTAAGTACTGAATCAAATGCGGTAAGTACTGAATCAAATGTGGTAGAATCAAATGCGGTAAGTACTGAATCAAATGCAGTAAGTACTGAATGAAATGCAGTAAGTACTGAATCAAATGCAGTAAGTACTGAATTAAATGCAGTAGGTACTGAATCAAATGCAGTAGGTACTGAATCAAATGCAGTACGTACTGAATCAAATGCGGTAGGTATTGAATCAAATGCAGGAGCTACAGTTTCACTGCACGATTTTAGACCTGTAAACTCCTGTCTTGAAAATTTCTCCTTACAGAAAACTTCACCATCAGCTGTTTGTTCATGTGGAGCCTCCGTGTTACTGAGCTGTTCAAAAGAAATGATAACGTGCTGATCAATCAGAATCCCCAAGTGACGGTGTTATGTATTTTTATACTTTATAATTGATTAATTATCTTGATAATTCCAAAAAAAGAAAGAAAGTAAGAAAGAAAGAAAGAAAGCACATGATGTGGCGTGAGGAAGAGACTGAACCCACACCCGCTGATGTACTCTGAGAAACGAGCAACACAGAATTACTTACAGAAATCAACTCTGACTGTTGCTATGGCAATGCTGCCTGGACATACATGTGTGTGTGTGTGCGTGTGTATACACCTTTACTATAAATTTGTGACATAAAATTAGGAAATAATTAGAACATTATTTCGTTTCAGTGCCTGGATGTTTAATGAATAAACATTATAGGATATTAAATACCCCGGGTGTAAAAGTTTACACGCCCCTTTTAAAACTGCAGGAGATGATAAAAATGAATCATGTCCGATCTATTTCCACATTTATTACTCCAGCTGCAGGAAGATCTGGTGAGAACATCTGGTCACTCCCTTGAATCTCTCGGT
This sequence comes from Hemibagrus guttatus, assembly GCA_033459395.1. Lineage (NCBI taxonomy): Eukaryota > Metazoa > Chordata > Actinopteri > Siluriformes > Bagridae > Hemibagrus > Hemibagrus guttatus. Next base: position 25,437,232 of record JAUCMX010000012.1, on the reverse strand, counting down.
TTCCTCACATGTCTGGGTGATGGACAGAAACCCATTCTCATTGGGAAAAAAACGTCTGAGCTCGACTAAATCACCTCAAACCACATGGTGAGATGTTATGTTGTGATGAGACCAAGCTAGAACTTTCTGGGGAAGAATTTTATAAGATACACTATATTGCCAAAAGTTTTGGGACACCCCTCCAAATCATTGAAATTCAGGTGTGTGTTTGTTTTTCGGGGGTTGGGCTCGGCCCCTTAGTTCCAGTGAAAGGAACACACTCCTAAACCTTGTGGAAAGCCTTCCCTGAAGAGTTGAAGCTGTTCTAGCTGCAAAGGGCGGGACAACTCCATATTACATTCATGTGCATGTAAAGGCAGACGTCCCAGTCTCCGCTCTAATTCATCCCAAAGGTGTTCTATGGGGTTGAGGTCAGGACTCTGTGCAGGACAGTCAAGTTCCTCCACACCAAACTCACTCATCCATGTGTTTATGGACCTTGCTTTGGTCACTGGTGTGCAGTCATGTTGGAACAGGAAGGGGTCATCCCCAAACTGTTCCCACAAAGAGCATGAAATTGTCTAAAATGTCTTGGTATGCTGAAGCATTAAGAGTTCCTTTCACTGGAACTAAGGGGCCGAGTCCAACCCCTGAAAAACAACACCTGAACTCAATGATGTGGACTTTTGGCAATATAGTGTATGTTAGGTTATAACCTGAAGCTTATCACAGCCACAGTGAAGCATGTGTCACACTACAGAGCTGTTTCTCTTCAGCTGGAGCTGGAGTCAGGATAGAGGGAATCATAAACTTCTCCAAATACTTTCAGCTGAAACCCTGCAGGTCTCTGATCCACAGCTGAAGATGAAGAAGAACCTCATCTTTCAGCTCCATAATGAGCTGGAGCACAAATCTAATCACCATATGAACATCAGAAGAAGAAGAAGAAGAAGAAGATTAATGTTTTGGAACAGTGGAAAGTGTGAGTTAAGGGGTGTGGATACTTATGCAACCAGGGTTTTTTGGGGGGTTTTTCAGCTGAAAACTTCTTTCTTTTTGTTTTTACTTGGATGTTTGTTTGTCTGTCTGATGGATAGTGTGTCCAGAAGCAGGTCACATCTGATGTTTCATTCTGATCACGTTTCCAGATCAGACCCTTTCGTGCGGCTTTCAACAGAAAACAGCAACGTCTCAGAAATCTGAACATCTGACCCAGATGGAGAAACTCACGCTCACATATGTGAAATAAATTCCAGTGGAAATGAGCTGTGGCTTCTCTGAGCTCCATGTCCACCTGACCACACAGCAGGAGGAGCTTTTGATTCAGACTGGTGTGGAGCTCCGCTTTCTCTTCTCTCAGCTTTTTCTGGGATTAAAAGCAGATGGTCAGCATGTCACTCTCTGTCCCTCCTGCATCACATCACAGCCAGGGAAAAGGTCTCGATCCCTCAGGCAGACAAATGATAACTCAAGTGTGTGTGTGTGTGTGTGTGTGTGTGTGTGTGTGTGTGTGTGTGTGTGTGTGTGTGTGTGTTTGCAGGCTTGGTGTGGATGATCTCGGTCATGGTGGGATCGCCCATGCTGTTCGTCCAGCAGTTAGAGGTGAGTGATTAGAGAGTTTTCCTGACAGATTAATGAGGAGATTTACAGAAATGTCCAGATTCTAAAAGTCAGTGTCCACTTCAAACGGAGAGGTTTTTAAAATTCCTCAGCTTACTACAGACTGCTGCGAATAAAGACAAGACCGCCATCAAGGCTACACTCACCTACACACACACACACACTCACACACACACACACACACACACACACACACACACTCACACACACACACACACACACACACACTGCGGTTTCCCATCAGTTGTCACTATGGGTGCTCCAGTCCTGCAGGTGGCGCTGTCAGAATTGTATCGTTTCCACGACTACAGAGAAACAATCCACCAGAGCTGTCCCAAACAACACACTACACACTACACACTACACAATAACACTACACACTACACACTAACACTAACACTACACACTACACACTACACACTAACACTAACACTACACACTAACACTACACACTAACACTACACACTAACATTAACACTACACACTACACACTACGCACTAACACTACACACTACACACTAACACTACACACTACACACTAACACTACACACTAACACTACACACTACACACTAACACTACACACTAACATTAACACTACACACTACACACTACGCACTAACACTACACACTACACACTAACACTACACACTACACACTACACACTAACACTACACACTAACACTACACACTAACACTAACACTACACACTAACACTACACACTAACATTAACACTACACACTACACACTACGCACTAACACTACACACTACACACTAACACTACACACTACACACTACACACTAACACTACACACTAACACTACACACTACACACTAACACTACACACTAACACTACACACTAAGACTAACACTACACACTAACACTACACACTAACATTAACACTACACACTACACACTACGCACTAACACTACACACTAACACTAACACTACACACTAACACTACACACTAACATTAACACTACACACTACACACTACGCACTAACACTACACACTACACACTAACACTACACACTACACACTACACACTAACACTACACACTAACACTACACACTACACACTAACACTACACACTAACACTAACACTACACACTAACACTACACACTACACACTAACACTACACACTAACACTACACACTACACACTAACACTACACACTAACACTACACACTACACACTACACACTAACACTACACACTAACACTAACACTACACACTACACACTAACACTACACACTAACACTACACACTAACACTACACACTACACACTAACACTACACACTAACACTAACACTACACACTAACACTACACACTACACACTTAACACTACACACTACACACTACAGCACTAACACTACACACTAACACTACACACTACACACTAACACTACACACTAACACTACACACTACACACTAACACTACACACTAACACTACACACTACACACTAACACTACACACTAACACTAACACTACACACTACACACTAACACTACACACTAACACTACACACTACACACTACACACTAACACTACACACTAACACTAACACTACACACTACACACTAACACTACACACTAACACTACACACTAACACTACACACTACACACTAACACTAACACTACACACTAACACTACACACTAACACTAACACTACACACTACACACTAACACTACACACTAACACTACACACTACACACTACACACTACACACTAACACTACACACTAACACTAACACTACACACTACACACTAACACTACACACTACACACTAACACTACACACTAACACTACACACTACACACTACACACTAACACTACACACTAACACTAACACTACACACTAACACTACACACTAACACTAACACTACACACTACACACTAACACTACACACTAACACTACACACTAACACTAACACTAGACACTACACAATACACACTAACACTACACACTAACACTAACACTACACACTACACACTAACACTACACACTAACACTAACACTACACACTAACACTACACACTACACACTACACACTAACACTACACACTAACACTAACACTACACACTACACACTAACACTACACACTAACACTACACACTAACACTACACACTACACACTACACACTAACACTACACACTACACACTAACACTACACACTACACACTAACACTACACACTAACACTAACACTACACACTAACACTACACACTACACACTACACACTAACACTACACACTAACACTAACACTAACACTACACACTACACACTACACACTAACACTACACACTAACACTACACACTAACACTACACACTACACACTACACACTAACACTACACACTACACACTACACACTAACACTACACACTAACACTAACCTTACACACTACACACTAACACTACACACTAACACTACACACTAACACTAACACTACACACTAACACTACACACTAACACTAACACTAGACACTACACAATACACACTAACACTACACACTAACACTAACACTAACACTACACACTAACACTACACACTAACACTAACACTACACACTAACACTACACACTACACACTACACACTAACACTACACACTAACACTAACACTACACACTACACACTAACACTACACACTAACACTACACACTAACACTACACACTACACACTAACACTACACACTACACACTAACACTAACACTACACACTACACACTAACACTACACACTAACACTAACACTACACACTACACACTAACACTACACACTAACACTACACACTACACACTACACACTAACACTACACACTACACACTACACACTAACACTACACACTACACACTAACACTACACACTAACACTACACACTAACACTACACACTACACACTAACACTACACACTAACACTAACACTACACACTAACACTACACACTAACACTAACACTACACACTACACACTAACACTAACACTACACACTAACACTAACACTAACACTAACACTAGACACTACACAATACACACTAACACTACACACTAACACTAACACTACCACTACACACTACACACTAACACTACACACTACACACTAACACTACACACTAACACTACACACTAACACTACACACTAACACTACACACCAACACTAACACTAAACACTAACACTACACACTACACACTAACACTAAACACTAACACTAACACTAACACTAACACTACACACTAACACTACACACTAACACTAACACTAGACACTACACAATACACACTAACACTACACACTAACACTAACACTACCACTACACACTACACACTAACACTACACACTACACACTAACACTACACACTAACACTACACACTAACACTACACACTAACACTACACACCAACACTAACACTAAACACTAACACTACACACTACACACTAACACTACACACTACACACTAACACTACACACTAACACTACACACTAACACTACACACTACACACTAACACTACACACTAACACTACACACTACACACTAACACTACACACTACACACTAACACTACTCACTAACAATACACACTAACACTACACACTAACACTAACACTACCACTACACACTACACACTAACACTACACACTACACACTAACACTACACACTAACACTACACACTAACACTAAACACTAACACTACACACCAACACTAACACTAAACACTAACACTACACACTACACACTACACACTAACACTACACACTATACACTAACACTACACACTAACACTACACACTAACACTACACACTACACACTAACACTACACACTAACACTACACACTACACACTAACACTACACACTACACACTAACACTACTCACTAACACTACACACTAACACTAACACTAAACACTACACACTAACACTACACGCTAACACTACACACTAGACACTAACACTAAACACTACACACTAACACTACACGCTAACACTACACACTAGACACTAACACTAACACTAAACACTAACACTACACACTAGACACTAACACTAACACTACACACTAACACTACACACTAACACTACACACTACACACTAACACTACACACTAACACTACACACTAACACTACACACTAACACTAACACTACACACTAACACTACACACTAGACACTACACACTAACACTACACACTAACACTAACACTACACACTAATACTACACACTACACACTACACACTAACACTACACACTAACACTAACACTACACACTAACACTACACGCTAGACACTAGACACTAACACTACACACTAACACTAACACTACACACTAACACTACACACTAACACTAACACTACACACTACACACTAACACTACACACTAACATTAACACTAACACTACACACTAACACTACACACTAACACTAACACTACACACTAACACTACACACTACACACTAACACTAGACACTAACACTACACACTAACACTACACACTAACACTAACACTACACACTAACACTAACACTAAACACTAACACTACACACTACACACTACACACTAATACTAAACACTACACACTAACACTACACACTAACACTAACACTACACACTAATACTACACACTACACACTACACACTAACACTACACACTAACACTAACACTACACACTAACACTACACACTAACACTAACACTACACACTAACACTACACACTAACACTAACACTAACACTACACACTACACACTACACACTAACACTACACACTAACATTAACACTAACACTACACACTAACACTACACACTAACACTAACACTACACACTAACACTACACACTACACACTAACACTAACACTAGACACTAACACTACACACTAACACTAAACACTAGACACTAGACACTAACACTACACACTAACACTACACACTAACACTAACACTACACACTAACACTAAACACTAACACTACACACTAACACTACACACTAACACTAACACTACACACTACACACTAACACTACACACTAACACTACACACTAACACTAACACTACACACTACACACTAACACTACACACTAACACTACACACTACACACTAACACTAACACTACACACTACACACTAACACTACTCACTAACACTACACACTAACACTAACACTAAACACTACACACTAACACTACACGCTAACACTACACACTAACACTAACACTACACACTAACACTACACACTAACACTACACACTAACACTACACACTAACACTACACACTAACACTAACACTACACACTAACACTACACACTACACACTAACACTACACACTACACACTAGACACTAACACTAACACTACACACTAACACTACACACTACACACTAACACTACACACTACACACTAACACTACACACTAACACTAACACTACACACTAACACTAACACTAACAGTGTGCACTGTAGTGTGTAGTGTATGAATGTAAGAAGGGTCGGATCTGAACAATCAGGTTTTTTATTAACAGGAAGTAGACTACACAAAATTAAAAGACGTCTGTGAAACGTCTCGTCCACCGGAGAGTCGTCTTCTTCATCGTTTTATTCTTCATCATCTTCTTCTTTTTCTTCTTCATCGTCTTCTTTTTCTTCTTCTTCTTTATTTTCTTCATCTTCTTCATCATCATCATCTTCTCCTTCTGAAGCGTGATCATTGATGTCAGTTCTCAGGATTAGAACAAACCATGGATTAAAAGGTTACAGTGCTAAATGACACACTGAATCAATTCAATCCTTTTAACAGCAGTAAATTCCAGAGCAGGAGTTCATCAGGAGCACATCCTACCAGACCTTCTCCATCCAGGTGAAGGAGAATTTTTCCACTTAATAAAGCTGGAGCTGAGTCTGGAGTGATTTAGTGAAACAGGTCAATCACAGGCTTGTGCGAGAGCTCTTCTGCTGGACTTTCAGTCTGAGTTTTAGGTTGATGACCTCAGTCTGTGACCTCCTGGACCAGTACTGATGGAGTCATTGAGAGACTTCAGTGTGTCTGTAAATGTTCAGTGAGATCCACCAGTGAATTTCCATGAAGGTCTCAGGTTCCTGTTCCTGGCTGCAGGAGAGGAACCTGTCGTGATCTGAGGTTGTAGCTCATCCAATTCTCCTCTGATCTTCTCATCAGCAAAACTGTCCCTCACTCAGAGAGACTCTAGAGACTGTAGTGTGAAAATCCCAGCAGGAGACATCCATGTCACAGCTACAGTCTCAGAGATCAGACTTTTCTTCACTACACTACTCTACACTACACTACAGCACTAAACTGCACAACTCTACACTACACAACAGCACCTCTGACAGCGGGCAGGTTGCTCCTGCAGTGTACTGTACTGTTGCCATGGTAACTCAGGTGGATTACAGTTACTGTCATTTGTGGAACTGAAATTGATGGAAATGAATGGATGGAAAAGAGCAGCAACTACAACAAGGTCACTGATTGATTTGTATTGATCAGAGTGTGTGTGTGTGTGTGTGTGTGTGTGTGTGTGTCAGGTGAAATACGACTTCCTGTATGAGAATCATCACGTGTGCTGTCAGGAGCTGTGGAGCTCAGAGCTTCAGAGGAAGACTTACACCACCTTCATCATGGTGGCTCTGTTCCTGCTGCCTCTGGCCACCATGTTGTTCCTCTACACACGCATCAGCATCGAGCTGTGGATCCGCAAGAGGGTGGGGGACACCTCCATCCACCACACCATCAACCACACCCAGATCAACAAGATCTGCAGGTACACACACACACACACACACACACACACACACACACACACACAGTCCTGATGCTTGTTTCTGATTGGCTAACAGAGACGATGCTGTCACAGAAAGTCACAGGTCAAAGTTCACTTAGATGAGGTCATGAAGCAGAAGTAATCGCTTACAGGAGTAAATGTCCGTCCTTTCCCCTTCAGTGAATCTTCTTCTCTTTCAGGTGACTTTTATTCAAGTGTAGTGTTCAGCTGTTGCCATGACAACGGGTCACAAATTATACAAGGCTATGACTAAACCATAAATATTGGCACCTCGTTATTGAGTTATGACTTTGTGTTGATGTTAATTAGTGAGTTCTCCTCAACTGATACCTTCCTTACTCTCGCACTCACACACCGATACAGCTAGCTTGCTTCGCTAATCTACAACGAGAATGAAGTTAGTATAAAAAAAACCTCTGGAGAGGCCACACCCACAACAGATAAAAGTATGGGTTAGTGTACAGCCACAAAGTGACGAATGACCCATCACCTGCTAGTGTAAATGAAGCTTCATCTCTGCTAACAGCATTCTGAGGAACACGGCTAAATGAAAATGGTCACTCACTATAAAAGTCCTGAGGTGTTGGAGCTCGGGTTCTCTCAGGATTGTTTTTTTCCCCAGGTTTCAGGTCTCAGGGATGAGACGTCCTGGTGTAATGGAACAGCTCACATCACTCCTGTCTTGCAGCAACTACACTGGCTCCCTGTTAGTTACCGCATCCAGTATAAGATTCTTACTCTAGTGTTCAAGGCTCGTCATGGTTTAGCACCTTCCTATCTCTGCGAAATGGTTACCCCCTATGTCCCAGTCCGTACTCTGAGATCAAGCTCTGAAAACTTGCTTGCAGTACCCAAGTTCCGTCTATCTAGTGTGGGTGGTAGGGCTTTCAGTATATCATCTTCTAAGCTCTGGAACAAACTACCACAAGATCTTCGTGATGTCACTTCTCTACAGACCTTTAAAACTGCCCTCAAAACTCATTTATTCACTTTATGTTTTGTTAATTGAATGTCTGCCTCAATTCTCCAGCACTATGTTTGTTTTTGTAAGTTTACTGTAAATTAACCTTTTCTGTCTGTTCCATCTGGATGATTACATACTGTATACTGACTATGTACTTATATTTATTCATTCTATATAGCAATTTGGTGTAAAGCGTCCTTGGGTTCCTGAAAGGCGCTAAATAAATAAAACATATTATTATTATTATTATTATTATTATTATTATTATTATTATTAACTAATGCTGTGTGTAGGCAGAAGGTAATAATCCTAACACAACTGCCTCCTGCTGAACATCTGTCACGCTTGTTTTTCACACAGGAAGAAGAAACGTGCGGTGAAGATGATGATCACCATCGTGCTGCTCTTCACCATCTGCTGGGCTCCTTTCCACACCGTCCACATGCTGTTTGAGTACAGTAAGTAGAACGATGACACGTCATCTATCCAGTACTTATTTTAGAATGTTCCATATTTCACTGTTACCCATAATGCCTGTTAAGTAACTGCTGATGGTGCAGTGTTTAACCCTCGCTTCATCTGCACCTGAAGAGAGTGATGCAGCAGCACTTTAGTCCTTTAACCAATATATCTCTCTCACCAGGGTCTTCTTACTGTACCTCTCACTTTTCACCTGAGGTGTGTGTGTGTGTTTTGCGTTTTTTCCTCAGATAATCTGGAGCAGCAGTATGACGAGGTGACCCTCAACATGATCATGGCCGTGGTTCAGGCCATCGGTTTCTCCAACTCCTTTAACAACCCCATCGTTTATGCCTTCATGAACGAGAGCTTTAAGAAGAGCTGCGTCTCGGCCGTGTCCTCCTTCCTGCGCAGGACCAGAGTGCGCAACGTCCGAGTCCACTTCACCAAGCCTCGTCAAATCACCATCGCTAAAGCTAACACCAACAGCACAGAACTCCATGAGCAGACCACCTGAGTATCATCACAGTGATGTCAGGAGGTGTTCAGTCAGGAGGTGATGAGTCAGGAGGTGTTCAGTCAGGAGGTGATGAGTCAGGAGGTGATGAGTCAGGAGGTGATGAGTCAGGAGGTGATGAGTCAGGAGGTGATGAGTTAGGAGGTGTTCAGTCAGGAGGTGATGAGTCAGGAGGTGATGAGTTAGGGGGTGATGAGTCAGGAGGTGATGAGTCAGTAGGTGATGAGTCAGGAGGTGATGAGTTAGGGGGTGATGAGTCAGGAGGTGTTCAGTCAGGAGGTGATGAGTCAGGAGGTGATGAGTTAGGGGGTGATGAGTCAGGAGGTGATGAGTCAGGAGGTGTTCAGTCAGGAGGTGATGAGTTAGGGGGTGATGCATCAGGAGGTGATGAGTCAGGAGGTGATGAGTTAGGGGGTGATGAGTCGGGAGGTGTTCAGTCAGGAGGTGATGAGTCAGGAGGTGATGAGTCAGGAGGTGATGAGTTAGGAGGTGATGAGTCAGGAGGTGATGAGTTAGGAGGTGATGAGTGAGGAGGTGATGAGTCAGGAGGTGATGAGTCAGGAGGTGATGAGTGAGGAGGTGTTCAGTCAGGAGGTGATGAGTCAGGAGGTGATGAGTCAGGAGGTGATGAGTCAGGAGGTGATGAGTGAGGAGGTGATGAGTCAGGAGGTGATGAGTTAGGGGGTGATGAGTCAGGAGGTGATGAGTTAGGGGGTGATGAGTCAGGAGGTGATGAGTCAGGAGGTGATGAGTCAGGAGGTGATGAGTTAGGGGGTGATGAGTCAGGAGGTGATGAGTCAGGAGGTGATGAGTTAGGAGGTGTTCAGTCAGGAGGTGATGAGTTAGGAGGTGATGAGTCAGGAGGTGATGAGTTAGGAGGTGATGAGTCAGGAGGTGATGAGTTAGGGGTGATGAAAATCCTTATTTTAAAACTCCTTACTTTCAACGTCATGTTTTTTATCTCTGTGATGATTCAGTGCTCAGTGATTGATTATGGCGATTATTTTATGTAACATCAGTTTTAATGCTAAAGACTCTAAACTAACTCCTGATTGGTTACAGTGGTGCAGGAGGCAGGTACTGAGTGCTGTTTGGTTACAAGGGTGCAGGAGGCAGGATCTTTGCTCTGATTGGTCACAGCTGAACTTAGGGCAGAATCTGTTGTCTGATTACGTCTGATCTGCAGGATAAAGCTTTCTGTAGCACAGTGAACTGTACATGAGTCTCTCAACAGAACATCACCAATAATACAGATGTTAAGCACAGCTGTTCCTTTTGAATATCTGTAGACTTCCCTGGACTTTTTTGGAATTTTTACATTCACTGAAGACATTTGGGCTTGAATAAAGCTGAATACAAAACAGAACTTCTTCAAATCCACAGCACCTTTTCTGTGAACCCAGCTGATCAGAAACTCAGGATCATGTGACTGCCAGGTATTTCTGCTGCCCAGGTGTGTCCAGGTGTGTCCTGTTAGACCTCTGGTTTAAACAGTAATATCTCTGAATGTTTGTTTTTCAAAATATTCATGTAGCTGTTGCAGTATGAGAGCAGAATTGTTCACATCTTCATCTTCAGATATCACGTGTAATAAAAGCGTTAGCCACTCAGCAGGATGGAGCTGAAACGTCCCTCACAGGGACGGCACAGGCATGTCTTCATTACTCCTTCTGAGTTCAGCTATGAAGAGTTCAGCAGTCAACTTTACTGTTTAACTTGTAAAGATGATGGAAACAGCAGCAGCTTCACCAGCACATGTGGTATGTTAGGAGGCATCTCAGAGACATGACGTTACATCGTGTTACAGCAATCCATCCATTATGTTGATATTATACCATATGTGGCTCTACTTCCTGATGAAGGTGAAGAGCATGTACAGCAGTCATGATGTGTACAAATAATTAAAAGCGAGTAGAAGTGAAGGAACTGTCTGATGGTGGACTGACTGCATGTTTAGATGCTGATCTATAAAACTGATGGATATTAAACTCCACATGGTGAGATGTTCTACAGCAGCCACTGATATCACACACCTGTAACACTACAACACTGTAAACACCTCACAGGATCCGTGCAGGACCCACTGAGGAGATCTTCATTAACATCTTATTAATATTAGCTAATAAATACTCTGACATCACAGTGTAAAAAAATAAAAACAAAAGACTCAGAGTTACCTACATGCATAAGTATGTGCACCCTTAGAACTGGGTCTGTGGTTTCTAACATCATCTTGGTTGCTTCCTTGGACCACAAAGAGCTTCCCAAGCATCACCAGGATCTCATCGTTTAAAGGCATCACTCAGCAGATGGCTAAAAACCATATCCCAGGCGTTAGATCCCAGGAAGCTCAGTGATGACATCAAAATGGAGGAAATGAGGCACAACAGTGATGTTAGCCCTCCAAAACTGATGAGAAGACATGATGGGAACTGATCAGGAAGATAGCTGAGAAACAAACAGCAACATTAAAGGAGCTGCAGATGTTCTGTCATTAAAGGAACATTAAAGATCTCATTAAAGGAGCTGAAGCTGTGGTACACGGTGACATCACGCCTGGCTAAACTTTACAAAAAGATTCTGGCAGTCTCTCCAAAACTGTGTGGAAAAATGTGTTACAGTCTGAAGAAACCAAAATAGAACTTTTGGGCACAATTATAAAAGGAATGTTTGGTGCAAAACATCACATCACATCAGCAAGACAACTCTACACACACGATGAAGCATGGTGGTGGCAGCATCACACTGTAGAGCTGCTGTTCTGGAGCAAGTCCTAGATAGCTGAAGATGAAGAGGACTTTCACCTTTAAGCAGAACGATGATCCAAATCATTAAAGCAAATGAAAAAGAAAAGATTCATCCAGAACCCAGATCTGAATCCTATAGAAACTCCATGAGGGACCTGAAGGGGGCAGTGTACAGGAAATGCCCTCGCACTGTACAGATCTGGATCACTTTTAGCTAATTAATAATATTACAGTTCTGATGTGCCGCACTTATGGACTCGTATCAGTGTGAGTAACACACGGAGTGCTGGAATAAACTCCAACAGTGCATCAAGTAGGTATTAGTTCAGGGGTGTACAAACTTATGCAACAGCTTTTTCTTGAGTTTGTTTTCCAGGTAATTTTGACATTAAAATGGAAATGTTCTGATTTAATAAACATATTTTACAACTTGAAAACCAGCTATGGTGGCACGGTGGTTAGCATGTTTGCCCCACACCTCCAGCGTCCTGGGTTCGAGTCTCGCTCCTGCCCACTGTGTGTGTGTGTGTGTGTGTGTGCGTGTGTGTGTGGGGGGTGTGCATGTTCGCCCCGTGCTTGGTGGGTTTCCCCCCACACTCCAAAGACATGTGTCTAGGCTGACTGGAGTCTCTAAGTTGCCCATTGTGTGTGTGTGTGCGCCCTGCGATGGGTTGGCACTCTGTCCAGGGTGTATCCTGCCTTGATGGCCGATGAAAACCTCCTGTTCTAAAATTTTAAATAAACATACTTCTCCAGTGAGATTAATGTGTCTATTAAAAGATGCAGGCTCTTGTAAATTATAATTAGATAGCTTCCCTTACCTAAATTGAGTGGACTGACCTGCATCTTCTCTCTTAATCTCTAACTGAAATGTTCCTCATACTGAGAGGAAAGAAACCCAGGCAACGTTCCTCCTGGTTTGTGAATAAAGATGGAACTCAGCAGAGAGTCAGTGCTGTCCGGGTCACGGCACCAAAGGGTTTGAAAGTTGTTTGAATCAGGATACAGAGGACTGGTTCTTCATTTTAAGGTTCTGGAGGTTTATTTATGTTCTTGATGAATGGAAAGAAGAGTGGAGATAAAAAGAAACGAAGCTTAATGACAGCTGAGTCACTCAGACACTGAGACTTTTAAAATAATACAAAAATATTGAGTGACTCAGGAGCCATTAGGCCTCATTTCTTTGCATCTCCACTCAACAACAACGTAAATAAACCTCCAGAACCTGAAGATGAAGAACCAGTCCTCTGTGTCCTGACTTAAACAACTTTCAAAGCGTGGAAGAGTTTTGCGAACTGCTCAGAAGCTCACAAAAAGGTTTCTCCTTGAGAAGAACAAGGCCTACTCAGAACTGGAGGACATCAGGTGTCTCCAGAAACATGAATGAGCTTCACATCCACACGCAGCGGCGAGCGGTCACTGAGCTGTCCGAGATCTCAAAACCATTGGGTTTATTATGCAGAAAAATTCAACAAAACACTTCAGATACGTGAGAGAGATTTCAGCTCATACTTCAGTCAGTACAGAGGACATATATGAGACAGCTCTCTCTCTGTATCTGTCTCTCCCTCACTGTATCTGTCTCACTCTCTTTGTCTCTCTCGCTCACTCCATCTGTCTCACTCTGTCTATCTCACTGTATCTGTCTCAGTCACTTTGTCTCTCTCTCTCTGTATGTCTCAATCGCTCTGTCTCTTTCCCTCACTGTATCTGTCTCACTCTCCCTGTCTCACTCACTCACTGTATCTGTCCCACTCTCTTTGTCTCTTTCCCTTGCTGTATCTCTGTCTCTTTGTCTCTCGCTCTCTGTATCTGTCTCGCTCTCTTTGTCTCTCTCTCTCACTGTATCTGTCTCACTCTCCCCATCTCACTCACTGTATCTGTCTCACTTTCTTTCTCTCTCTCTGTATCTGTCTCCCTCTTTTTGTCTCTCTCTCTCTCACTGTATCTGTCTCACTTTCTTTCTCTCTCACTGTCTCTCTCTCTCTCTCTCCGTCAGTAATGGCTCCAGTCTGCGTGTTGAGATCTGATCACAGCTGAAGCTCCTGCAGGTTCACCCCAGCGTCAGGTTCAGAGCAGGGTTCCTCAGCTGAGGAGAATCTTCACGGTGTATAAAGGGACAGAGTCCAGACTCCTCTTTAATCTACACTTTATTCACATTCAGGTTTATTTACACAAAACATTCACAACAGAATCCTTAAATCTGTTTTATTTCATTAAAGCAAACTTCTTAACCTCATCCCAGTACAGGAGCTAATCCAGATCATCCACTGGGATAGAAGAAGAAAACAAACAAACAAACAAACACACACACATCCTTAAAGACTGCTGCATGTTTATATACACACATTTTATGTTTACTTAAATATATCTCAAAATATAGTTCATATTAGACTTTTTGTGGGGTTTTTGTGAGTGCATAACACACACATACACACTCATAAAATAATGTTGAGAGTATGTGTGTGTGTGTGTGTGTTAGGAGACGAGTGGTATGTGGAAGTCAGCCGTGTCGAAAAGCAGGGTTCTCCGTGCAGGATTGGGTTCTCTATCTGCTCTGTGTAAGAGTTTAAACAGACCTGTGCCAATGTTCATGGGGATTCCCATAATTATACACTCTGACACACCTGCAGGGAGAGAGAGAGGGGGGGGAGGGGGAGAGAGAGAGGGGGGGGGAGGGGGAGAGGGAGGGAGGAGAGAGAGAGAGAGGGAGAGAGAGAGGGAGGGAGAGGGAGGGAGGGAGTGGGAGAGGGAGGGAGGGAGTGGGAGAGAGAGGGAGGGAGGGAGCGGGAGAGGGGAGGGAGGGAGAGGGAGGGAGGGAGCGGGGAGAGGGAGGGAGGGAGCGGGAGAGGGAGGGAGGGAGGGAGAGGGAGGGAGGGAGGGAGGAGAGAGAGAGGGAGGAGAGAGGGAGAGAGGGAGGGAGGGAGGGGGGAGGGAGGGAGGGAGGAGGGAGAGAGGGAGGGAGGGAGGGAGGGAGGAGAGAGGGAGGGAGGGAGGAGAAGGGAGGGAGGAGAGAGGGAGAGAGGGAGGGAGGGAGAGAGGGAGGGAGGGAGAGGGGGAGGGAGAGAGGGAGGGAGAGGGAGAGGGAGGGAGGGAGGGAGAGAGAGGGGGGGGAGAGGGAGGGAGGGAGGGAGGGAGAGAGAGAGGGAGGGAGAAGAGAGGGAGGGAGGAGAGAGGAGAGGGGGAGGGAGGGAGGGAGAGAGGGAGGAGGGAGGGAGGAGAGAGGGAGGGAGAGAGAGAGGGAGGAGGGGGGGAGGGAGAGAGGGAGGGAGGGAGGGAGGAGGAGGGAGGGGGGGAGAGAGGGAGGGAGGGGGAGAGAGGGAGGAGGGAGAGAGGGAGGGAGGGAGGGGGAGGGAGGGAGGGAGGGAGGGGGGGAGGAGGGAGGGAGGGGGGAGGAGGGAGGGAGGAGAGGGGGAGGGAGGAGAGGGGAGGGAGAGAGGGGGAGGGGGGGGGAGAGAGGGGGGGGGGGGAGGGAGAGAGAGGGGGGGGGAGGGAAGAGAGGGAGGGAGGGGGGGGGAGAGGGGGGGAGGGGGGGGGGAGGGGGAGGGGGGGGGAGGGAGAGAGGGGAGAGAGAGGGGAGGGAGGGAGGGGTGAAAGAGATTGTAAGAGAGAGGGGGAGGGGATTAACACAGATTGGACTGGTCAGTGCTGTAGAATACAGTTACAGAATCTCAGTGATGTTATTTGTACACACTGTACATCTGTACACATACTGTCACTGATTTATCATTTAACTCAAGCTCCGCCCCCACACAGGCTCCGCCCAGATGTAGAGATATCTTTATAAATGTAATGCTAACCCCAGAGCAACTATTACACTCTCCCAGTGAGGAGAGAAAGCACAACACAGAAGGTAAGGTAAAGGAAGGTGAAGTGTGTGTGTGTGTGTGTGTGTGTGTGTGTGTGTGTGTGTGTGTGTGTGTGTGTACTGATCAAGGTTTCGCAGCAACCAGCAGATGACAAACTCTGTGGCTGACCTCCATCACTCAGTGTCTCCATCAGTCCATCCATCCTCCCACTAATCTACAATCTGTCCATCACTGGTCCAAACTCCTCCCACTAATCTACAATCTGTCCATCACTGGTCCAAACTCCTCCCACTAATCTACAATCTGTCCATCACTGGTCCAAAATCCTCCCACTAATCTACAATCTGTCCATCACTGGTCCAAACTCCTCCCACTAATCTACAATCTGTCCATCACTGGTCCAAACTCCTCCCACTGATCTACAATCTGTCCATCACTGGCCCGAACCCCTCCCACTAATCTACAATCTGTCCATCACTGGTCCAAACTCCTCCCACTCATCTACAATCTGTCCATCAGTGGT
>JAUCMX010000012.1:25402738-25419291 GCA_033459395.1 Hemibagrus guttatus | reverse complement strand
CCTCTCGGCTGTCTGACCCCCTCAGCAGTCTGACCCTCTCCCTCTCGGCAGTCTGACCCCCTCAGCTGTCTGACCCTCTCCCCCTCGGCTGTCTGACCCCCTCAGCAGTCTGACCTCCTCCCTCTCGGCAGTCTGACCCTCTCCCTCTCGGCAGTCTGACCCCCTCCCTCTCGGCAGTCTGACCCCCTCAGCAGTCTGACCCCCGCCCTCTCGGCAGTCTGACCCCCTCAGCTGTCTGACCCTCTCCCTCTCGGCTGTCTGACCCTCTCCCTCTCGGCAGTCTGACCCCCTCAGCAGTCTGACCCTCTCCCTCTCGGCAGTCTGACCCCCTCAGCTGTCTGACCCTCTCCCCCTCGGCTGTCTGACCCCCTCCCTCTCAGCAGTCTGACCCTCTCCCTCTCAGCAGTCTGACCCTCTCCCTCTCAGCAGTCTGACCCTCTCCCTCTCAGCAGTCTGACCCTCTCCCTCTCAGCAGTCTGACCCTCTCCCTCTCGGCAGTCTGACCCCCTCAGCAGTCTGACCCCCTCCCTCTCGGCAGTCTGACCCTCTCCCTCTCGGCAGTCTGACCCTCTCCCTCTCGGCAGTCTGACCCCCTCAGCAGTCTGACCCCCTCCCTCTCGGCTGTCTGACCCTCTCCCCCTCAGCAGTCTGACCCTCTCCCCCTCGGCCGTCTGACCCTCTCCCCCTCGGTTGTCTGACCCTCTCCCTCTCAGCAGTCTGACCCTCTCCCCCACGGCTGTCTGACCCTCTACCCCTCGGCTGTCTGACCCTCTCCCTCTCAGCAGTCTGACCCTCTCCCTCTCGGCAGTCTGACCCCCTCAGCATTTTGACCCTCTCCCTCTCGGCTGTCTGACCCCCTCAGCTGTCTGACCCTCTCCCCCTCGGCTGTCTGACCCTCTCCCTCTCGGCTGTCTGACCCTCTCCCTCTCGGCTGTCTGACCCTCTCCCCCTCGGCTGTCTGACCCTCTCCCTCTAGGCTTTCTGACCCCCAGGGCGTTTTGTCTGATCACATCACGACTCCTCACTGCACAGTGAATGAAACTCCGCCCACTTGAATGTTACTAGTAAGTGTGTGTGGGTCTGACCTGATGTTCTTGGAGGCATTGATGATTTCTTTGATGCGTGGTACCCCCAGCGTGATGTTCATGGATGCCACACCTGCGAAGTGGAACGTCTTCAGGGTCATCTGAGTTCCAGGTTCTCCAATACTCTGAGCACACAGAGCGCCCACGGCGGAACCCGGCTCCATCTGAGCCCTGTACACAATAAACACCGGTCAGTGCCCTGTACACATACACACACTCTCTCTCTCCCACACACTCACGCACCCCAATCAACACAAACACACACACACACACACACACACACACACCCAATAAACACATACCCGTAGACAAACACACGCACACCAATCAACACACACACACACACTACCTCATGTATTTATCCCTGCATGTTTCCAGAAACTTCTCCAGTTGTGTGGGAGTGATTCTGTCCAGCTGGTACAAAACTTTAGGCTGAAGGACAAAAAAAAAAAAAAAACAGCTGATAGAGTGTGGACACACACACACACACACACACACACACACAAAAATACCTCTGTGGATCCATTATCGTTTATGCCGTACTTGTCCCTGGTTTTCTTGATTTTCTCCGCCACACTGTTGATAAATTTTTTAATTTCCTAAAGTTGGGTGGACACACATACACACACATACACACACACACACACACACACACACACACACACACACACACAGATCACAGACCAGACAAGAAAAAGTGTAGAAAGTGTGTAACTGAGAACAAGGAGTAGAGAACAGAGTGTAAAGTGCAAGGAATCATTTGGAGTTTAACTCACTGTGAACTTTAACACACTGCATTACTCATGACAACAAAATGTCAAGTACAACTGTGTGTGTGTGTGTGTGTGGTTAGAACAATAGCATTTTAATTGGCATGTAAAATTGTTTCAGAGCGAGAAAGCTAATCAAAAAAGAACCAAATGAATCTATCAAAATGACTCATGAACCAAATGATTAGCTATCAAAATGAATCAAATGAGTCACATTTGATGTTTTTTCTAGATTTTGTTATCTTCCCTAAAACTCAGTCTGAATCACAGACACTTTCTCCAACACACTAAGGACACAAGAGACACAGTCTCCCAGTTCAAACGTAGACTAAAGACATATCTCTTTAGCCAGGCATACACCTAATACATCCCATAACTTTGTGCTCCAATACATCTGATTAAATGCACATCATCATCTAGTGCCTGCTAATATTATGAATAGCAGCTACGCTAATTCCTTTCCATTTGTTTCCCTTCTTCTACCCATCCCCGAGTCACACAGAGATTGTGCCAGCTCCGGTGGCATCCAGAGATGGACCGGCTCCAGCCGGGTTCTGCTTTCTGAGGACTGGAGTAATCAAAGCAGCATTGCCAACCCTATGTGGACATTTTACACATAACATTCTACACATGCTGTATCTGCATCACACAACTAATGCAGAAAGGACATTGTTCATATCACACTCTCCGTGTGTCACCCAGATGAGGATGGGTTCCCTTTTGAGTCTGGTTCCTCTCAAGGTTTCTTCCTAATACCATCTGAGGGAGTTTTTCCTTGCCACAGTCGCCTGAGTCACCTCAGGCTCGCTCACTAGGGAAAATTCTGTCTAACATCTAGGACTGTTTGTTTGTATGTTTATTGTTTCTTATGTTCTGTAAAGCTGCTTTGAGACAACGCTCAATTGAATTGAAGAGAAGCACAAACATTTATATTTTTGACAGCAACAGCAAACACACACTGACTCTTCTGAAGCTCAGAGCCTAATGTAGGAAGCTTACAGCCTCCAGTTTAGCACTGTGCCAAAGTAAAGAGGAACACACACATCAAATGTCGAATAAACGTGTGTAAGCGGAACCAGCGGAGTTATCGCTATAGCAACGTGACAAAACCTCTAATTAGCCTTAAAAAATAAAAGAACTGAAGAACGTTAAGTAAAAGAAATCAAGGCTGATTAGTCAAGGCAGAAACACAGCCATGCTTATTATCACCTACTTATTTTAATCCAGTCCTCTCTTTTACACACACACACACACACACACACACACACACACACACACACATACACGTAACAGTGCTACCACCCAGTGTGAACTCATTAGTGTACAGAGACTGCAGACTCCGCCTACACCAGATCACAGATAATTAGATCTACAGAAACAACACAGTGCTAATGAGCTGCACTGAGGCTAGAAGAATAACGCTGAAAATGTATACAGTGATTGATACACACACACACACACACACACACACACACACACACACACACACACACCCCTTCAGAAATGATGAGTCAAGCTCGGTACAAGCAGCATCCTCACAACATGCTGGAACCACTGAGACTGTTTCAGTGTCTGAGATATTAATCATGCTCTCTCTCTCTCTCACACACACACACACACACACACACACACGCATGCTGACCCTCTACCTCCATAAACCTCTGGCTTCCAGTACCAGTCATTGTCTTTAAATGAGAGAACACACCTGTTAGGATTTGTATACAGCTGGAATAGTAAAGTGACATAACTGGGAAACTTGTCCATTACGTTAGTGTCATGTGTGTGCGTGTGTGTGTGTGTGTGTGTGTACCTGTAAGAATGTGTCTCTGCAGCAGGTGAAGTCGTTCCTCTTCATGATGGAGTCAGCGGTCAGCACAAGCTCATTTTTACTCAGAGCAGGTTCGTCAGCACAGGTGTAGACAGCCTGAAAGGGGCGGAGCCAAGCAGAGGGGGGCGTCATAGTGCGCTCTTTGTACTAGAATATTTGATCTAATTAGTATTTAAGTTTTGGAATATTGGGCTGGAAAAGTGCTGAGCAGGTGTGGTACATCTAAAGGGCAGATGTGGGACAGATGTGGAACAGTCAAGTGACATGGAGCAGGTATCTATCAATACATTCAGCCATCATTCCTGCCCATTGCCCATATGTCTCCCTGTCCATCCATTTTCCCCTGTCCATCCATCCATCTTCCCTGTCCATCCATCCATCTTCCCTGTCCATCCATCTTCCTGTCCATCCATCTTCCTGTCCATCCATTTTCCCCTGTCCATCCATCCTTTGGACTGTCCACTTGTGCATGTTTTCATCTCATCCTCCTATCTAACAGTCTTACAATCGAACCATCTTTCTGTCCCGAATCCACCCGTCTCCTAGACTTATAACTAAACACACTACAACAAACACACTGTTCCTATGGTTTATAGCAGACTGCGTGTGTGTGTGTGTGTGTGCGCGCGTGTGTTACCCGGATATTGTCCAGCACTCTCTTGAACTCCAGAGGTTCGTCTTTGCCCTCCATGGCTGCGGGGTCGAGTCCGTCTCCTCCGTAGATGAACTGGATGATGTCACCGGTGGAGCTACGCACGGTGAGGTCATACTGAGTACACAGATCCTCCAGAGACTTCACCAAGCGCCTCTGTACACACACACACACACACACACAGAGCATATGCATGGCATGAATTATTTTACAGTATAAGGAACACACAGTATGTATAAACACACAGGATGGATCTCTGCAGTCCATGTGCAGGTCAGGAAGAAAGAAATGTCCACGGTGTCTGATCAGAGTCTGATTAATGATGTAAACTCCACTGAACACAGCACAGGAGCACACGGTCTGTCTGTCTGTCTGTCTGTCTGTCTGTGTGTCTCTCTCTCTCTCCTGCTGGCAAGCATCCGGGCCCTGCCGGTGGACTTCTTCTGGGACGGTCTTCACTGGATTCCTCAGAGCGTCCTGCATCTGCCCAAAGAAGAAGGGGACAGGGGCTGGTCCAGTTAGCCAGCAGAACTGCAGCTTTCCATCTCCAGTTCCTCCAGAGACTCCTCACTGGTCCCAAAGACTTGATATGGAGACCAGTAGCCCATGGACTTTTACACAAGGTCGGAGGACTGGGGCTAGACTGAACTTTGTTTTTAATGGATACCAAAACGCTGGACGTTTCTGGATTACCGAGTTTTTACCGTGGACTTTTTAAAATCTGGAACTGTTTTAGAAAACGAAACAAAGGCTGTGGAACGCTGCACTGGCTGCTGGAGGAGCCCCTGATTCACGGCAGACGTCTGGACATCTCTGGTGTGACCGCCCCTGCACTGTCCAGAGCTCTCATCTCCTCAAGGGTCGTGACACTCCGGGAGCTGGTGAACATCGCGGGGACTGACCTGTCACGGGCAGAGGACCTGGCAGCGCGTTTGGGACTAAGGTCCCTGCGTGTCGTCAATCAGCTCTTACGTCGCTGGAGGACTGTCTTAACATGAAAGGAGCGTGTTCAGCTGATGGACTATCAGATTACTGAAACCAACCCTGCAGAAGAAGGATCTTTTCCCCAGCTGGAGATCGCTCCCGACCTTGACGGGTCGGAAGGTCCGCTCCTGGAGTGCTGGGGTGTAAGGGAGATGGACTTTGGGTCAGTGTCGGGGAAGCTGCTCTACAGAGCGTGTATAAAGGTTTTAAATAAGAAGAAGCTGAGTGGGAGGGTGGACACCCCATGGAGAAATGTTCTGGGTTTTAATGGTGATGTTAAACCAGAGTGGAGGGCACTGTATAAACCACCGTTAACCAAAAGAACTGCTGACCTCCAATGGAGGATTTTACATGGTATTATCTCTGTGAACTCTTTTATCTCTGTTTTAAACCCTGATGTTGTACATGACTGTCCGTTCTGTTCACAGAGAGAAACTGTTCTTCATGCTTTTATTCACTGCTCCAGGTTACAGTCACTGTGTGTGTTTTTACGGAGCATTTTAAGGTCTTTTAATGTTGATTTTACTGTTCAGTATTTTATTCTTGGTTTTAAATATGCCAAGAGACACAGGTTCAGGTGCCAACTGATTAAGTTTATCTTGGGACAGGCAAAAATGGCAATTTACAAAATTGCACAAAACACAGACTGTGATGCTAAAAGGATTTTCTCCAGACTGGTTACATCAAGAATTTTAACTGATTTTAATTTTTATAAGAGTATGAATGATTGGCTGATGTTTGAGACAGTGTGGTGTTGTGAGAAAGCTCTGTGCTCTGTTGAGGAAGGAGAGATCTGCTTTGCACCAGAGCTTAACTAATCCTCACTACTTTTAACTGTCCACTGCTACACTTAACCTAATGTATTGGAAATGGTTTTAATATTTATTTATTTATTTATTTATTGAATCACTATGATTTATGTATAATGTGACTTGTTTAAATAAAGGACTGTAAAAAGTCAGTCTCTCCCTCTCTCCCTGTTTGTTTCTCTCTCTCTCGGTTTCTCTCTCTCCCTCTCTCCCTGTTTGTTTCTCTCTCTCTCTCTCCGTGTTTCTCTCTCTCTCTCTTCTCTCTCTCTCTTCCCCTCGGTTTCTCTCTCTCCCTCTCTACTCTTGCTCTCTCTATTTAAAAGGGATTAATTACCTCATTGTAATACACACTGATTACTCTGAACTTTATTAAGGGCTTGTATTAGGAAAGAGAGAGAGAGAGACACACTCTCCACTCTCACACACAAACACACACATACTCACATACACACTCACACACTTGCACACTCTCCCACACACACCTGCATGTATCCGGTCTCTGCTGTTTTCACCGCCGTGTCCACAGCCCCTCACGACCAGCCATGGTGTGGAAAAAAACTCAGTGGGGGTCAACCCTGAGTAAAAACTGTCTGCTACAAAGCCTTTAGCTGCAGGAAGCTGGAAACACACACACACAGACACACACACACACACACACAGAGCTCCAATATGAATGAGTAAAAGATGGCTAAAGAAACATTACAGGTCTCAAAACTTTTCCTACTGTTGTGTATTAATTTACACAACATAGACTAATCAGCCATAACATTATGACCACCTGCTTAATATTGTGTCGGTCCCCCTTTTGCTGCCAAAACAGCCCTGACCCGTCGAGGCATGGACTCCACTAGAACATTCCACAGATGCTGGATTGGTTTGAGGTGTTGACTCCGCCTCCAAATTCCCCAGATCTCAATCCAATCCAGCATCTGTGGGATGTTCTGGACAAACAAGTCCTATCCAAGGAGGTTCCACCTCACAACTTACAGGACTTAAAGGATCTGCTGCCAACATCTAAGGGAGTTTCCCACAGCCACAGTCGTGAGTCACCTCAGGCTCGCTCACTAGGGAAAATTCTGTCTAACATCTAGGACTGTTTGTTTGTATGTTTATTGTTTCTTATGTTCTGTAAAGCTGCTTTGAGACAATGCTCTTTGTTAAAAGCGCTATACAAATAAAATTGAATTGAATTGAATTTGTTTCTCTCTCTCTCTCTCTTTCTCTCTCTCTCTCTCTGTTTCTCTCTCTCTGTGTTTTCTCTCTCTCTCTCTCTCTCTCTCTCTCTCTCTCTCTCTTCCCCTCGGTTTCTCTCTCTCCCTCTCTACTCTTGCTCTCTCTATTTAAAAGGGATTAATTACCTCATTGTAATACACACTGATTACTCTGAACTTTATTAAGGGCTTGTATTAGGAAAGAGAGAGAGAGAGACACACTCTCCACTCTCACACACAAACACACACATACTCACATACACACTCACACACTTGCACACTCTCCCACACACACCTGCATGTATCCGGTCTCTGCTGTTTTCACCGCCGTGTCCACCAGCCCCTCACGACCAGCCATGGTGTGGAAAAAAAACTCAGTGGGGGTCAACCCTGAGTAAAAACTGTCTGCTACAAAGCCTTTAGCTGCAGGAAGCTGGAAACACACACACACAGACACACACACACACACACACAGAGCTCCAATATGAATTGAGTAAAAGATGGCTAAAGAAAACATTACAGGTCTCAAAACTTTTCCTACTGTTGTGTATTAATTTACACAACATAGACTAATCAGCCATAACATTATGACCACCTGCTTAATATTGTGTCGGTCCCCCTTTTGCTGCCAAAACAGCCCTGACCCGTCGAGGCATGGACTCCACTAGAACATTCCACAGATGCTGGATTGGTTTGAGGTGTTGACTCCGCCTCCAAATTCCCCAGATCTCAATCCAATCCAGCATCTGTGGGATGTTCTGGACAAACAAGTCCTATCCAGGAGGTTCCACCTCACAACTTACAGGACTTAAAGGATCTGCTGCCAACATCTTGGTGCCAGATCCCACAGCACACCTTCAGGGATCTAGTGGAGTCCATGCCTCGATGGGTCAGGGCTGTTTTGGCAGCAAAAGGGGGACTGACACAATATTAAGCAGGTGGTCATAATGTTATGACTGGTTGATGTATGTTATGTAAATTAGTATAATTATACATATATATATACACATATACAGCACTTCATTACAAAAGACACCAAGTGAGTTCACAGAACAAACACACACTATCACAACATGAACAACTTTAGTGAGTGTAATATTGTTGCTATTTAACTGAAACATAGTTCATAACTTATAAAAAACTGACTTAATTAAATTAAACTGAATTAATAAAATGTGTGCTTTTTGTGTCAAAGCTGTTTGAATTTTAACCTCAACATTAATCCTTTTTATTTAATTTGTTAGTTAATTAACTAGCACACTTTCAAACAAGTTGTGGTGAATGAATGTAAATACCCATCAGATGACCTTTAACACTGCTCACGTGTTCTGCTGGACGCTATGTCTAATTATGATCTGATCACAGAGTGTGTTCTTACTTTAGAGTGTTTCTCAAAGTGTGGCAGAGAGCGATTCTCAAAACCATCAGGAACTCGAGAGCCGCTGATGGCCTGCTGACCCACACACGCTATCATCTGAGAGATGTTAATAAAGGAGCCTGGACACAGAGAGAGAGAGAGAGAGAGAGAGAGAGAGAGAGAGAGAGAGAGAGAGAGAGAATTAATATATGTGCAGTACAGTAGTATTGTGTGCATTGTAGTGTTTTTGTAGTAGTACACAGTTAGCGAAACAAATATAGAAGTAAAGTGCAGTAGTACCTACATGACATCAAGAGAATACAGAGTAATGTGAAGTATCTTAACATCTTAAATAGAATATTACACTCAGTATTAATACAGCATTAACTGCATAAAGAGACATGCTGAGGGGACTGATGCTCTTCTCTCATGGTTATGTTAAGTACAGTATAGTAAATGGAAATGAAATATAGTAGGTCAATTGTGTTGTACAGTGAAACTACTGTGTAGTTTATTTTGCTATAGTGTGACAGTACTGTGTAAAGGATGCAGCAAGGATATAGTGTAATATACTGAAAGTATAGTAGTTTACAAACAGCATATAGTGGTGGTATAGTGTAGTGGGAGTACAGTGACAGCATAGTGAGAGTATAGTGATGCTGTAGTATAGTGGACCTATAGTGATCATATAGTGTAGTGGAGTATAGTGATGGTATGCTATAGTAGGAGTATAGTGATGGTATATTGTAATGGGAATATCGTAATACTAAAGTGTAGTGAGAGTATAGGTATAGTATAGTGAGAGTATAGTGACAGTGTAGTGAGAGTAGATTGATAGTATAGAATAGTAGGAGTATAGTGACGGCATGGTGTAGTGAGAGTATAGTGACGGTGTGGTGTAATGGGAGTATAGTGACTGTAGTATAGTATAGTGAGAGAATAGTAACAATATAACATAATGGAAGTATAGTCAGTGAGGTACAGTGTAGTGGAGTATAGTCATGGTATAGTGTACTGGAGAATAGTTTAGTGGAGCATAGTGATGGTATAGTGTAGTGAGTATAGTGACGATACAGTGTAGTGGAGTATAGTGACAGTATAGTGTAGTGAGAGTATAGTGATGGTACAGTGTAGTGGAGTATAGTGACGATACAGTGTAGTGGAGTATAGTGACTATAGTGTAGTGGAGTATAGTGACGATACAGTGTAGTGGAGTATAGTGACGATACAGTGTAGTGGAGTATAGTGACGATACAGTGTAGTGGAGTATAGCAACGGTACAGTGTAGTGAGAGTATAGTGACGGTATAGTGTAATGGAGTAGTGTAGTGGAGTATAGTGACGGTATAGTGTTATGGAGTACAGTGTAGTCAGAGTATAGTGACAGTACGGTGTAGTCAGAGTATAGTGACGGTACGGTGTAGTCAGAGTATAGTGACGGTACGGTGTAGTCAGAGTATAGTGACGGTACGGTGTAGTCAGAGTATAGTGACGGTACGGTGTAGTGGAGTATAGTGACGGTACGGTGTAGTGAGAGTATAGTGACGGTACAGTGTAGTGAGAGTATAGTGACGGTACGTGTAGTGAGTATAGTGACGGTACAGTGTAGTGGAGTATAGTGACGGTACAGTGTAGTGAGTATAGTGACGGTACAGTGTAGTGGAGTATAGTGAGGGTACAGTGTAGTGAGAGTATAGTGACGGTACAGTGTAGTGGAGTATAGTGACAGTACAGTGTAGTGAGAGTATAGTGACGGTACAGTGTAGTGAGAGTATAGTGACGGTACAGTGTAGTGGAGTATAGTGACGGTACAGTGTAGTGAGAGTATAGTGAGGGTACAGTGTGGTGGAGTATAGTGACGGTACAGTGTAGTGAGTATAGTGACGTACAGTGTAGTGGAGTATAGTGACGGTACAGTGTAGTGGAGTATAGTGAGGTACAGTGTGTGAGTATAGTGACGGTACAGTGTAGTGAGTATAGTGACGGTACAGTGTAGTGGAGTATAGTGACGTACAGTGTAGTGGAGTATAGTGACGGTACAGTGTAGTGGAGTATAGTGAGGGTACGTGTGTGAGTATAGTGAGGTACAGTGTGTGGAGTATAGTGACGGTACAGTGTAGTGAGTATAGTGACGGTACAGTGTAGTGGAGTATAGTGACGGTACAGTGTAGTGAGTATAGTGAGGTACAGTGTAGTGAGTATAGTGACGTACAGTGTAGTGGAGTATAGTGACGTACAGTGTAGTGGAGTATAGTGAGTACAGTGTAGTGAGTATAGTGAGGTACAGTGTAGTGGAGTATAGTGAGGTACAGTGTAGTGGAGTATAGTGACGGTACAGTGTAGTGAGTATAGTGACGTACAGTGTAGTGGAGTATAGTGAGGTACAGTGTAGTGAGTATAGTGACGGTACAGTGTAGTGAGAGTATAGTGACGGTACAGTGTAGTGAGTATAGTGACGGTACAGTGTAGTGAGTATAGTGACGGTACAGTGTAGTGGAGTATAGTGACGGTACAGTGTAGTAGAGTATAGTGACGGTACAGTGTAGTGAGTATAGTGACGGTACAGTGTAGTGGAGTATAGTGACGGTACAGTGTAGTGGAGTATAGTGACGGTACAGTGTAGTGAGTATAGTGACGGTACAGTGTAGTAGAGTATAGTGACGGTACAGTGTAGTAAGTATAGTGACGGTACAGTGTAGTGGAGTATAGTGACGGTACAGTGTAGTGGAGTATAGTGACGGTACAGTGTAGTGAGTATAGTGACGTACAGTGTAGTGAGTATAGTGACGGTACAGTGTAGTGGAGTATAGTGACGTACAGTGTAGTGGAGTATAGTGACGGTACAGTGTAGTGGAGTATAGTGACGGTACAGTGTAGTAGAGTATAGTGACGGTACAGTGTAGTGAGTATAGTGACGGTACAGTGTAGTGGAGTATAGTGACGTACAGTGTAGTGGAGTATAGTGACGGTACAGTGTAGTGGAGTATAGTGACGTACAGTGTAGTGGAGTATAGTGACGTACAGTGTAGTGAAGTATAGTGACGGTACAGTGTAGTGGAGTATAGTGAGGTACAGTGTGTGAGAGTATAGTGACGGTACAGTGTAGTGGAGTATAGTGACGGTACAGTGTAGTGGAGTATAGTGAGGTACAGTGTGTGGAGTATAGTGACGTACAGTGTAGTGGAGTATAGTGACGGTACGTGTAGTGGAGTATAGTGACGGTACGTGTAGTGAGTATAGTGACGGTACGTGTAGTGAGAGTATAGTGACGGTACGTGTAGTGAAGTATAGTGAGTACAGTGTGTGGAGTATAGTGAGGTACAGTGTAGTGGAGTATAGTGAGGTACAGTGTGTGGAGTATAGTGAGGTACAGTGTGTGGAGTATAGTGAGGTACGTGTGTGGAGTATAGTGACGGTACGGTGTAGTGAGTATAGTGACGGTACGTGTAGTGAGTATAGTGACGGTACGTGTAGTGGAGTATAGTGACGGTACGGTGTAGTGAAGTATAGTGACGGTACAGTGTAGTGGAGTATAGTGAGGTACGTGTAGTGAGAGTATAGTGAGGTACAGTGTGTGGAGTATAGTGAGGTACAGTGTAGTGGAGTATAGTGAGGTACGTGTGTGGAGTATAGTGACGGTACGTGTAGTGAGTATAGTGACGGTACGTGTTTTTTTTTTTTTTTTTTTTTTTTTTTTTTTTTTTTTTTGACGGTACAGTGTAGTGAGAGTATAGTGACGGTACAGTGTAGTGGAGTATAGTGACGGTACAGTGTAGTGGAGTATAGTGACGGTACAGTGTAGTGGAGTATAGTGACGGTACAGTGTAGTCAGAGTATAGTGACGGTACAGTGTAGTCAGAGTATAGTGACGGTACAGTGTAGTGGAGTATAGTGACGGTACAGTGTAGTGGAGTATAGTGACGGTACAGTGTAGTGAGAGTATAGTGACGGTACAGTGTAGTGGAGTATAGTGACGGTACAGTGTAGTGAGAGTATAGTGACGGTACAGTGTAGTGAGAGTATAGTGACGGTACAGTGTAGTGAGAGTATAGTGTAATGGAGTACAGTGTGGTGAGAGTATAGTGACGGTACAGTGTAGTGGAGTATAGTGACGGTACAGTGTAGTGGAGTATAGTGTAATGGAGTACAGTGTGGTGAGAGTATAGTGACGGTACAGTGTAGTGGAGTATAGTGACGGTACGGTGTAGTGGAGTATAGTGACGGTACGGTGTAGTGAAGTATAGTGACGGTACGGTGTAGTGAGAGTATAGTGACGGTACGGTGTAGTGAAGTATAGTGACGGTACAGTGTAGTGGAGTATAGTGTAATGGAGTACAGTGTAGTGAGAGTATAGTGTAATGGAGTACAGTGTGGTGAGAGTATAGTGACGGTACAGTGTAGTGGAGTATAGTGACGGTACGGTGTAGTGGAGTATAGTGACGGTACGGTGTAGTGAAGTATAGTGACGGTACAGTGTAGTGAGAGTATAGTGACGGTACAGTGTAGTGGAGTACAGTGTAGTGGAGTATAGTGACGGTACGGTGTAGTGAAGTATAGTGACGGTACAGTGTAGTGAGAGTATAGTGACGGTACGGTGTAGTGAGAGTATAGTGACGGTACAGTGTAGTGGAGTATAGTGTAATGGAGTACAGTGTAGTGAGAGTATAGTGTAATGGAGTACAGTGTGGTGAGAGTATAGTGACGGTACAGTGTAGTGGAGTATAGTGACGGTACGGTGTAGTGGAGTATAGTGACGGTACAGTGTAGTGAGAGTATAGTGACGGTACAGTGTAGTGGAGTACAGTGTAGTGGAGTATAGTGTAGTGGAGTATAGTGACGGTACGGTGTAGTGAAGTATAGTGACGGTACAGTGTAGTGAGAGTACAGTGTAGTGGAGTATAGTGTAGTGGAGTATAGTGACGGTACGGTGTAGTGAAGTATAGTGACGGTACAGTGTAGTGAGAGTATAGTGACGGTACAGTGTAGTGAGAGTATATTGGACAGTGTTTGATACCTTTTGAGCCACACAGAGCCATGATTAAAGGACTGTTGCTCTTGTCCAGCTCTCTCAGACACGCACTGCCAGCGTGATCTCTAATTACTGACAGCTCCTTAAGGATCAGCGCCTGAACACACACACAATGATATACAGTCATATATAAACGTTTTTATGTCTGTTGGGCGTCAAAGACAATCACAGAGACATAAATACCACATGCACACAGATACAAATGGAATAGTGTGTGTGTGTGTGTGTGTGTGTGTGTTACCTCCAGCGTCTCCTCAGCTGTACAGCCTGGCTGCTGCTGTAGTTTTCCTGTATTCAGGGCCTCGATGTACTCATCACACTTCTTGTATCCAGCGTCCAGCAGTTCCTGTTTGGCCTTCAGCAGACCCTGACCAGGAGTCACGTCCCCGATCCCGATGGAGAACCCACGGTTAGCTGTAACACACACAAACAGAATAATGCGTACATGCACTGATATCCGTACCCATAAGCAGACACACACACACAGGATTCTTACAGAGGTATGTCGGTGCGACTCGGGCGAGGCGGCTCATGGCGTCGGCTGCCTCCACCTGACCCCAGTCTCTCAGCAGGATGTAGAAGATATTGTTCTTTGATCCTGAACCCAGTGTGCCTTTATCCATACTGCCAGATAGTAACTCACTGTTCTGGATCACCACAACTACACACACACACACACACACACACACACACACACACACACACACACACAAATCCACTGTGAAACTGTAGCACAGTTACTGCAGTATACTGAGAGAACTGCACAGTACATTACACACAGAATACTATACTACCAATAACACTGCATGGTGACAGTACAGTGATAGTGTGCTATACTGCAGTGGAAGTACTGCTGGATCCCAACAGTATTTACAGGATTATGTGTGTGTGTGTGTGTGTGTGTAGTTACAGGAGTCGTTGTGGCACAGGTCCTCTCCTTTCCCACAGTACTGTTTGCCTTTGGTTCTCAGGTTGGCTCTTACTGGGCAGATCTTACTGGGCTTCAGGATCAAACTAAAGATCTGCTTCCCTGTCCACAAACACACAGGCTAACACACACACACACACACACACACACACACACACAGAGATAAAGGCAAATCATACAGACCTCCATATTGTCACAAGAGTGAGACAGGTAAAAGACTTCTAATAGAACGCCTTAGTCTTATTTAATTCATTCATTCATTATTATAGCAGTAGGATGAATGAGTGAGACAGGCAGTGAGAATGAGACAGGCAGTGAGAATGAGACAGGCAGTGAGAGTGAGACAGGAAATACCTTTATAATAGCAGGGTGAGGGAGGGCGATTTTCAGCTTTCTGTCTTTGCCCACCAGGATTGAGGCGATGATCTGACAGGCTTTAGCTCGATCAAAGAAGGTGTCCTTCAGAGTGAGAAGATAACCACCTGAACACACACACACACACACACACACACACACACACAGCTAAAGAGTGCCACCTACTGATACACACAGGACAGAAGCAAGTAACTCTATACTGTTGGAGACAGACAGACAGACAGACAGACTGACCTGTGAGAAAGTCCTGAATAGCAGCGATCAGAGGTTCACCATTCCTTGGGGTCACCAGGTTAGCTTTTGTCTGAAAGAGAGAGACAAAGAACAAGAGAAGTTATTACATTCTGTGTGTGTGTGTGTGTGTGTGTGTGTGCGCGCGTGCATACACACATATACTGAAAGTGTGTTTACAGTATGTACGGTCTCTGTATGCAGATATACTGTGTGTGTGTGTGTGTGTGTGTGTGTGTGTGTGTGTCTCACCCCCATGAGTACAAGAGCCTCAGCTTTGGCCTCCTCAGTCTGCGGCAGGTGAAGGTTCATCTCGTCTCCATCAAAGTCAGCGTTATATGGCGTACACACACACTCGTTAAAGCGGAATGTCCGGTGAGGTTTCACACGTGCCTGAGACACACACACACACACACACACACACACACACACCACGTCATACGCACTTAAAATCAGCACTGCTGGTTCAGCGTAACCATGACAACCAGCAACAATACTTCGTTAATTCTCTCTGCTAATGCACTTCTCATAAAAATAACAAAATTTAACAAAATAAGATTTAAGTGCAGGTGTCAGCGTGCAGGTGTCGGGTGTTGGGGTGCAGGTGCTGAAGTGTAGGTGTGCAGGTGCAGGTGTTGTGGTGTCAGGGTGCAGGTGGAGGTGTCTGGATGTAGGAGTTGGGGTGCAGGTAGAGATGTCAGAGTGTTGGGGTGCAGGTCTCTATGGGTGCAGGTGTCGGGATTGTTACTGACGATGTGTGCCATGATGCTGAGCTTGTGCAGTGACGGTTGTCGGTTAAACAGGACGATGTCTCCATCGATCATGTGTCTCTCCACCACGTCCCCCAGCTTCAGCTCCTGAGCCATCTTCTCTCTGTTCCCGTACTTCAGGAACCTTACAGCAGAAACACAGAAACATCACACAGCTCTAACGCCACCATTCCATCAGTCTGATCTAAAGTCACAAAAGCACATCAGTGTGATCTCCACCCTGGAGTTTCTCACCTCTTCATCTGCATGTGCCTCTGCTGGATGAAGTTAGCTCCAGGATGAACATCTGGTCCATTCTTCACCAGCTTCCGCATCAGCTCCATGTTGGCTTTGTTCACCTGAAGATAAAAAAAAATAAAAAAAATGTGAACATCTAAACATGAAATAAAAATAGCGTGCTCATCTGAGAACCTGAAACATTTCACATGCTGGACGTCTTCATGCTGGACGTCTGGGACTCAATCCTACACACACAACTTTTTTAAAGCATTTCCTGTGTGATGAAAGGAATAAATTCTCTCATTA
>JAUCMX010000012.1:25377738-25397738 GCA_033459395.1 Hemibagrus guttatus | reverse complement strand
CACACACTAAATACACACTCTACACACCATAACAGTGTCTCACAACTCAGTCACAGGTACTGAGATTATATACAGTCTAATATTACAACACACACACAACACTACAACACACACACACACACACACACACACACACACAGTGCTGAGATTTTACCAGTCTAAAACTACAACACACGACACTACAACACACACACACACACTACACAACACCAGTTGTAGAAGATGGCGCCGCGGACGGCAGCCACGGTGTTTCGGTGAGCTCTACTTCTCCTTGTTTTGTGTTGTTATTCAGTTTTGTGCCACAGTTCTGGTGGCTCCTATTCCAGAGAAGAGCTCATGACCATCAGAGCTACTACCCCAGCTGACCCTGCAGATGGACAAAAACAGAGACTTTCCTACGTCTTGTGTTTTGTGCTTCACGGAAACGTGGCTGTGTGATCTTATACCCGACTCTGTGCTACAGCTGGGCGGATTTAATCTGTATAGAGCGGATAGACACACAGAGCTCTCCGGCAAAACACAAGGTGGTGGAATCTGTTTTTATATTAACTACAGTTGGTGTAACAATGTGAAAGTACTGTCTCAGCTCTGTTCCCCGGACCTGGAGGCCTTCATCATTAACTACAAGCCCTTTTACTCGCCCCATGAGTTCTCCTCATTCATTCTCCTCGGTGTGTACATCCCACCACAGCGCGCGCTGGCTGACGAGATACAGAGTGTGGAACAGACAAACCCAGATGCCTTGGTTATTGTCCTAGGAGACTTTAATAAAGTAATCTCTCACACAAACTTCCCAAATACAAACAGTTTATTAAGTGCCCGACCAGAGAGGGGAACGTACTGGGCCATTGCTACACCACCATCAGCGGTGCTTATCGTGCGGTCCCTCATGCCGCACTGGGCCAGTCTGACCACATCATGGTGCATTTGATTCCTGAATACAGGCAGAAATTAAAACTCTGCAAACCTGTTGTTCAAAGAAGTGGACCAGTGAGGCTGTGGCGGAACTTCAGGGGTGTTTGGACTGTACAGACTGGGATGTTTTTAGGTCTACCACCAACAGTCTGGATGAGTACACAGACACTGTGTCGTCCTACATTTACTTCTGTGAGGACAGCATCATTCCAACATGCACCAGGGTGAGTTATAACAATGACAAACCCTGGTTCACAGCCAAACTCAGACGGCTCAGGTCAGAGAAAGAGGCCGCATTCAGAAGTGGGGACAAAGGAAACTACAAGGAGGCTAAGTACAGATTTAGTGAGGAGGTGAGAAGAGCTAAAACAGAGCATGATGAGAGAATGCAACAACAATTCCAAACCAACGACTCTGCCTCTGTCTGGAAAGGGCTTAAAGCGATCACCGACTACAAGCCCAGACCCCCCACTCTGTGAACAGCCTACGACTGGCCAACAGCCTGAGTGAGTACTACTGCCGCTTTGAAAGAAAATGGAACAGTCCTGACCCCCACCAATCCTCCCCCCACCAGCTATTGATCAGCAGTAGCTCCTCCTCCTACACTTTCATACCTGTATCACCCACACAGCTCCACACCTTAGTGACCCCCCACCCCCCCCCCACCTCTCACCATCAAAGAGGAAGATGTGAATAGACTGTTTAAACATCTGAACACCCGCAAAGCTACAGGCCCGGACTCCGTCTCCCCCTCCCTCCTGAAGCACTGTGCCACTCAGCTGTCCCCAGTGTTCACAGACATTTTTAATACCTCACTGGAGACCTGCCATGTGCCAGCCTGCTTCAAGACCTCAGCCATTGTCCCAGTCCCCAAAAAGACAAAGATCACAGGACTTAATGACTACAGACCCATCGCCCTGACTTCTGTGGTCATGAAGTCTTTTCAGCGCCTCGTGTTGTCCTACCTCAAGGACATTACAGACCCTCTCCTGAATCCACTACAGTTCGCCTACAGAGCCAACAGATCTGTAGACGATGGTGTGAACATGGCCCTCCACTTCATCCTTCAGTATCTGGATTCCCCAGGATCCTATGCCAGGATACTGTTTGTGGACTTTAGTTCTGCTTTTAATACGATCGTCCCAGCTCTGCTCAGAGACAAGCTCTTCCAGCTGAATGTGCCTGACTCCATGTGCAGTTGGATCAGGGACTTCCTGACAGACAGACGGCAGTTCGTGAGGCTGGGAACGCATGTCTCTGACCTCCAGCACATCAGCACTGGATCCCCCCAAGGCTGTGTCCTTTCTCCTCTTTTATTCTCCCTCTATACCAACGGCTGCACATCTGGTCACCAGTCTGTCAAACTTCTGAAGTTTGCTGACGACACCACCCTCATCGGCCTCATCTCTGATGGGGACGAGTCGGCCTACGGGGGTGAGATGGATCGTCTGGTGTCATGGTGCAGCACGAACAACATGAACAACCTGGAGCTCAACTCCCTAAAGACAGTGGAAATGATAGTGGACTTCAGGAAAGACCCAGCCCCCCTCCCCCCTGTCATCCTCTGTGACTCTCCGGTGACATCTGCTGAGTCCTTCTGTTTCCTAGGCACCACCATCACCAAGGAGCTCAAGTGGGAGCAGAACATCAGCTCCCTCACCAAGAAGGCTCAGCAGAGGATGTATTTCCTGCAGCAGCTGAAGAAGTTTCTCCTCCCTGTGAAGATGCTGGTTAACTTCTACACTGCCATCATTGAATCTGTCCTCACATCCTCCATCACAGCCTGGTTTGCTGCAGCTACAGCCAGGGACAAGGCCAAACTGCAGCGTGTCATCCACTCAGCTGAGAAGGTAATTGGCTGCAGTCTCCCATCTCTCCAAGAGCTGTACTTCTCCAGGTCCCGGAGACGTGCAGCCAAGATGGCAGTCGACCCCCTCATCCCGGACATGAACTCTTTCGGTCCCTCAGGACCAGGACCTCACGCCACAAGAACCCCCCCCCCACACACACACACACACTTAGTTTATAAGTAAACTTATTATTTATAAATTATTATATTCAATATCTTTTTTAATTGAACAATTTTATTACTTTATCTTATTTACATTTCATCTTTAATCCATTGTTAAACAGTAACGAGTCTGATTAGAATTTTAAACCCAAAAAATGTGTGTGTGTGTGTGTGTGTGTGTGTGTGTGTGTGTGTGTGTGTGTGTGTGTGCATCAGCCAAGTGAATGTGTGTTTACTTTACACTCAGAGTTCGTTTTCCTGAATAAACATCTGTACAGAGGAATAACTCACATCTTTTTGGCCACATCTGTCTCTCTGAACTGCTCCTTGACCATGATGGCGTGTTTATTCTCCTTCTTTAGGAAGAAACCCGCACGATTTCAGCCCTGAGACACGCAACAGCGCAGCGTAACATGCTGCAGGACAGAAGCACAGTCTGCGCATGCGTACAACAAACAAGCCGGAGCTGCGCGTGGCTTCTTCTACTGCGGGTGCGCTGGCGGCGACGTGGAGAAACAGCGACACCTACAGGAGCGGGAGGATGGGTGATACCGTTATATTCAAAAGTTTGTGGACAAACCCTATGTTTTATTGATTTTTGACAAACTGAAGAAAAGATAAACAAGAGGGGAAAAAAAATTAATTATTTGGGTCTTAGCACAATGTTTGAAGAGTCAGAGGATCCATTATGTTTTTGCTTTTGTACACACTACATAGATAGATAGATAGATAGATAGATAGATAGATAGATAGATAGATAGATGGATAGATAGATAAGGATAGATAAACTAGGTGTAATCTATGAAATTAATAATATGTACATTATAATTATATTGTAAAGAGAAAGTGTTATAGTTATATTATAGCAGAATGTACAGGGTGAAGCAGAACTACAAGGTGGTGAAGTGTAGTGAGCCATGAGTGTCCTAGCGGTGTAGTGTAGAGGTCAGAAGATTTATGGTTGTAGGAAAAAACTGGCCCTGAAGCTGCTGGTTCTGGTGCGGATGGACCTGTATCTCCTCCTGGATGGACGGAGGTTGAACAGTTTGTCACTAGGGTGGGAGGAGTCCTTGATGATGTTTTTGTGCTCTGTGCAGACATCTACTGTGGTGAAGAGACTCAATGGCAGGTAGTTGGGTGCTGATGATGCGCTGGTCAGTTTTCATCACCCTTTGCAGTGATTTCCTTTCACACACTGTGGAGCGGCCATACCACATTGTGATGGAGCTCGTCAAGATGCTCTCAATAATGCGATAAATAAATAATAAAGGTGGTTTACTTTTTTTAATCTTCTCTGGAAGTAAAGACACTGTTGCGTCTTCCTAACCAGAGTTGAGGTGTTCTGATGCCAGTACAGATCCTCAGAGATGTGGAGTCCCAGGAATTTAAAGCTGGAGACACGCTCTACTTCAGACCCGTTGATGTAGATATGGGAGTGTCTACTGCTGCTGGATTTCTGGAAGTCCACAATGAGCTCTTTGGTCTTCGTGGCATTGAGGGTGAGGTTGTTGATGGAACACCATGCTGACAGGCTTTGGATCTCCTCCCTGTAGGCTGATTCATTGTTGTTGCTGATTCTGCCAACAACTGTGGTATCATCTGCATCAGTTTACTAGAGACGTGTCACGTCTGGGCACCCCCGCCCTATACGGGCTCAAACCCAGACTTCCATGGTAGTGCATGCACTTGCCTGCATGCCTTGAAAGGACACCCAGACACAGGATTCAGTGAAGCGCTGCTTTTATTAACATAAACACAAGACAGGGGAAACACTAACGTAACGATGAAGACACAACATAACACTAAATAGAAACTAAAACATAACCAGAGACCTACATATAAAACATGACATAAACCTGAACATGACCTTAAACAAGGAACATTAAACACAGAACGGAGAACATTGAACAATGACATATACAAAAGTATCCCTATTTATAGGGCACAACATTAGGACTAATGGGGAACAGGTGACACGTCAGGAATTAAACAATATGGAATGTGTGGCAGAAGGCGTGGCACAAGATACACACAAACAAGCAGGCTTCCAGAATTTGCCTGCCAGCGCCCTCTCTGGGCCTGGAAGGGAACTGTCCAGCTGTTCCTGACAGGACGACTGTATTAAAAGCAGAGCTGAAGTCGATGAACTACATCCGTATGTATGTACTGTTGGTGTCCAGGTGGGTGAGAGGTAGATGAATAGCAGTGTAAATGGCATCCTCTGTTGACCTATTCAAATGGTAGGCAAACTGGTGTGGGTCCAGTGTAGTTGGGAGACTCACTATGAGGTGACTTAGAACCAGCTTCTCAAAGCACTTCATAACAATGGGGGTGAGTGCAACAGGGCGGAAATCGTTCAGACACTCTGCAGAAGAATGCTTGGGCACTGGTATGATGTAGTCTTCAGACATGTGGGAACAGTGGCCTGGGCCAGTGACAGGTTGAAAATGTCAGTGAAGACTGGTCAGCACAAGTCCTGAGCACACATCCGTGTATGCCATATATACCTCTGCTTTGTGCTGAGTGTACCTCCATTGTGGAGAGTGATATTGGATGAACAACCGTGGAGGGGTCAGCGTTTCTGGTGTGGTATATGACTCCTTTGTTGAAGCAAGCAAAGAAGTGGTTGAGCTCGTCTGGGAGGAAGGCATTGCTGGT
This sequence comes from Hemibagrus guttatus, assembly GCA_033459395.1. NCBI lineage: Eukaryota > Metazoa > Chordata > Actinopteri > Siluriformes > Bagridae > Hemibagrus > Hemibagrus guttatus. Next base: position 25,392,154 of record JAUCMX010000012.1, on the reverse strand, counting down.
TAGTAAAGACTGTATTGAAGGTTTGTGGTCAGTGATGGTCTGGAAGCCTTTCCACGTCAAAGTCAAATCAAAGAAGCTTTATTGTCACTTCAACCATATATAGCTGATGCAGTACATGGTGAAATGAAACAACGTTCCTCCTGGACCAGAGGTGCTACACATAACAAAACAAAAACAAAGTACAGGGTGATGCAGACAAACATGAAGTTAAACTAAGGTGCAGAATTCTTTTTAAACTAAACATACAACATAAGTGTATCTTCTCAGCTGTCCTCACTATCAGCTGCAGGGTCTTGCGATCCGACACGGTGCAATTCCCAAACCAGGCAGTGATGCAGCTGCTCAGGATGCTCTCGATGGTCCCTCTGTAGAAGGTGGTCAGGATGAGAGGTGGAAGATGAGCCTTCCTCAGGCTTTGCAGGAAGTAGAGACACTGCTGGGCTTTCTTGGTGATGGAGCTGGTGTTGAGTGACCAGGTGAGGTCCTCTGCCAGGTGAACACCGAGGAATTTGGTACTCTTGATGATCTCCACATTGGACCCGTTGATGTTCAGTGGAGAATCGTCACTCTGTGCTCTTCTGAAGTCAACAACCATCTCTTCGTTTTCTCCACGTTCAGAGACAGGTTGTTGGCTTTACACCAGGCTGTTAGCTGCTGTACCTCCTCTCTGTATGCTGACTCGTTGTTCTTGCTGATGAGACCCACCACGGTCGTGTCATCGGCGAACTTAATGATGTGGTTGGAGCTGTGCATTGATGCACAATCGTGAGTCAGCAGGGTGAACAGCAGTGGACTGAGCACACAGCCCTGAGGAGCTCCAGTGTTCAGTGTGGTGGTGCTGGAGGTGCTGTTCCCGTTCCGGACTGACTGAGGTCTCCCTGTCAAGAAGTCCAGGATCCAGTTGCAGAGGGAGGTGTTCAGGCCCAGCAGACTCAGCTTCTCGGTCAGGTGCTGAGAGATGATCATGTTGAATGCTGAACTTAAGTAGATGAACAGCATTCGTACATAAGTGTCTTTATTGTCCAGGTGTGTGAGGGACAGATGGAGAGTTGTGCTGAAGGCATTGTCCGTGAAGCGATTAGGATGATATGCAAACTGCATGGGGTCTAGTGATGGTGGCAGCAGGTACTTGATTTGCCTCATGACGAGCCTCTCGAAGCACTTCATGATGATGGGTGTGAGTGCAACGGGATGGTAGTCATTGAGACAGGACACTGGAGACTTCTTTGGCACGGGGATGATGGTGGTGGTCTTTAGGCACATTGGGACGACGGTGCTGCTCAGGGAGATGTTGAAGATGTCAGTGAAGACATCTGCTAGCTGTTCTGCACATTCCCTGAGCACTCTGCCAGGAATGTTGTCTGGTCCAGCAGCTTTCTGTGGGTTAACTCTGCACAGAGTTTTCCTCACATCGGCCATGGTGAGACAGAGCATCTGGTCCTCTGGAGGAGGGTCTTCCTTGCTGTCATGTCATTCTGTGCCTCAAACCGAGCGTAGAAGCTGTTCAGCGCATCTGGAAGGGAGGCATCACTGTCACAGGCAGGGGGAGCTGGCCTGTAGTTGGTAATGGACTGAATGCCTTGCCACATGCGCCGCTGCTCTGGAAGTGGCCATGGATTCTCTGGGAGTGTGTACACTTTGCCTCCCTGATGGCTCAAGACAGTTTAGCCCGTGCTGTTCTTAGGGCATCCTTGTCTCCAGTTCTGAAGGCAGAGTCCCTGGATTTCAGCAGCACATACACTTTTGCGGTCATCCACGGCTTCTGGTTGGAGTGTGTGGTGATGGATTTGGAGACGGTCACGTCATTGATGCACTTGCTGATGTAGCTGGTCACTGATGACATATATTCCTCCAAATCTGTGGTATCACCATTGGTTGCAGCCTCCCTGAACATGTCCCAGTCAGTGCACTCAAAATAGTCCTGAAGAGCAGAGATGGCTCCTTCTGGCCAGGTTTTAACCAGTTTCAGAACCGGTTTAGAGCATCTGACGAGTGGTCTGTATGCTGGAATACATCATCGTGCGTCTGGGGTCGGAGTTGCTGTGGAAGTGCTCCTTGATGCATAGTTTATGTGCATGCTTGTCTTTCCTAATGCACCTTTTCAGGATGGCCCTGGCTCTGATGTAGTCCTGTACGTCGCCGGATTTAAAAGCAGCACCTCTTGCTTTCAACAAGAGGCGGACCTCAGAGTTCATCCATGGCTTCTGATTAGGAAAGTGTTTCACATGTTTGACAGTGGTCAAGTTGTCAATACACATGTTGAAATGGTCCAGTACAGATGATGTATAGATGATGTCTGTTTGTGTCCCTGAGGTGGCCTGTGAGGCAAACATGCTCCAGTCAGTGTCTTGTAGCTGTTGCTGCAGTGAGGAAATGCCCCTCTCTGACCTTCACCATCTTCACTGATGGATTCACACGTTTGATGAGTGGTGTGTATTTGGGTAGCATGAACAAAGAGAGGTGATCAGACTGACCCAGGTGGGGGAGGGAAATGGCCCTGTATGCCTCAGCAATGTTAGTGTAGACATGGTCCAGTGTGTTGTCCCCTCTAGTAGTGCAGGAAACATGCTGATGAAATTTGGGGAGTACAGATCTTAAGTTGGAGTGGTTGAAGTCCACAGCAACAATAATAGCTCCACCAGGATGTGCAGCCTGTTGCTTGCTGATAGCTGCATGCAGTTCTTCCATAGCAGCCTTAACATTAGCATCCAGAGGGATGTATGCTGCAGTCACAACGATGGCAGAGAATTCTCTTGGTAAATAAAAGGCTCTGCATTTGATCATCAAATACTCCAGATGAGCTGAGTAATGACTTTCAGTTACAGTCGAGTCTGTGCACCATGATTTGTTAACATAAATGCACAGACCTCCACCCGTGCGCTTACCAGAGTCCACTGCTGATCTGTCTGCTCGGAAAACACTGTGTCCCTCTAACTCAATGGTGCTGCTGGTAATGTTAAGCCATGTTTCTGTAAAAATCATGACATTACATTCCTTGATCCGTTTTTGCGTTGTTATCCAAAGTCGCAGTTCGTCCATTTGCAAGAAAGATGCTTGGGAGCGATGTTCGATGAAGGTTTAGCTTCAGCCTCGCTCTAACGCCAGTGCTGATCTCTCTCTGAGGGGTGAGCTGGAGCGGAGATCCACGGTGTTTCTGCGATTTCCAGAGGGAATTGAAAGATCTGTATATGATCATTTATCCAGTTATGACCGATGTCCAACAATGCTTATCAGCTGTATATGAGATGTATGCAAGGCTATTCTGAGTGAATAAACTTGCAACTAATAGAGAAATAACTACTAAATCGCGAAATCTGGGGAGACGCTGAGCCTCGCGTTGTGCATCTTGGTCTTTACTATTCTATTGTCTATTGCATTTTTTATTTAATCAAATATAAGTAACTCTGTAAATCAAATTTGGGCATATTGTAGCGGCGGGCCGCTGGAGGCGGAAGTGGCCAGATCCATACGCCGAGCTGGCGATGGGACACGATCAGTTCGGGAAATCGGGGACAGGCAGAGGGTCGATAACGGGAAGACAACAAACCAAGCGACAGTACCAAAAGGGTTAATCCAAAAGCAAAAGTCGGAAAACAGTCCGAGGTCGATAATCCAAATACAGAGATATCCGGGGCAAAATGAAAGAAGCAACAATAAACAATCCAGGTCATACACGGTAATCCAATCAGAAATAGCAGTACTCCAATGCTCGGTAAATACCATAAGAAATATTACTTCGTGCCGAACAGGAAGTGCGCACCATTTTTAAATCCTCCAGTGAACCGGAAGATGATTCAAAACACGGGCGAGGGCTCCCTCTCGCGGTCACCTCTAGCGCGAGTCGTGACACATATATTTTTAAATAAATAGATAGATAGATAGATAGATAGATAGATAGATAGATAGATAGATAGATAGATAGATAATTTAGAAACATCTACTATGTAAGTATCCCAAAATAATTTTAAAATGAAACGATTTTATCATCTCACTCACAGGAAATAGAGTGCAGTGTAAAAGTTAAATGTGTAGTTACACCGTGTGACCACTAGATGGAGCCTTGACCACCATCAACAGGAACAGGAACTCCATGGAACAGCGGAGTGGTTAAGTGTTTTAATGCAGCATGTAATATAGGTGTATGTACTTTGTAATAAATGTTGTTATTTAATATTCGATTTTATTGTAGTCGTTGTCTCTACTCGATCTTCTTCTGTGCATGCGCGTAATTGCTGCCAACAACATTACACTATTATTATTATTATTATTATTATTATTATTATTATAACATTATATTATTAGTAGTATTATGACAACAGTATTATATATACCATTATTAACAGTATTGTGTATATTCAGACAAGAGGTAGACACAGTTTCGCACATGCGCAGTACAAATCGTGTTTCCGGTACGGACTGACGGGTACAAAGTGTGCAGCTCTTCTCCCAGCCGACAGAGGGCGCGCCACTGCAGAGCAGAGCAGAGCAGAGCAGAGCAAGAAGAAGTAGTAGTTTAACCGCTTCACATTGACAGAGAGGAGTGTGTGTGTGTGTTTGACTCACAGAGAGGAGTGTGTGTGTAACTCCGTTATAATCTGTTAAAACTCGCCATGTTGATACTGAGCTCCAGGCTGGTTAAAGTGCGCGCATTAGCCGTTATGGCGCCGCGCTCGTACAGCAGCAGTAAGCCGGTGGTGTTTATGGATTTCGCAGCGGATACAGAACCTCTGGGTAGAGTCACCTTCCAGGTATAACACATAACACCGTGTGTGTGTGTGTGTGTGTGTGTGTGTGTGTGTGTGTGTACTAAAAGGCTTTGTTGTTGTTGTTGTTGTTGTTGTTTATTACTCTAAATATTCTGGTAGATTTTATTTAATGTCATTTAAGCCATTCCATAATACTTTATTACTAAAACTAGGGCAAAACCGGTGGATTCCATTATCTTTTCTGTTAGGTCATAATAATTTTAATGACTATAATCGTCTGAAATAATTAAGTCGTTTTAATCCAGCTAACATTATCCAGCCGGTCACCTAACCTGATTCTGAGCGATAGCAGGTCGCTGTACTAACACATACTGTACCGCAACATTTCCTGCATCCTACAGACTTCCGGTCTCCTGTTGATTAAAACAAGAATATATGTTACGAATAATTTTATTTAGCTAAGCTTATCATTTTTATGAACTAGCTATTAAATAGTATTTATAATATAGCTATTAATAATACACAAGTAAATAAGGACGTTAACGTTCGTAGCGTGCTAACGACATTAGCATGCATGAACAGTCGCAGGATTTAGACGTAAGAGGTGCACAACGGAAGGTGCACGTGCAGGAGAGTGTAGAAACTCTACACACTTTGTCATTCAATACAATTAATCTGTCGAGTTAAAATTCCTTTGATTAAATGTTATTTAATAAATAATGATGTATCTGAGCACGATTTATTCAGCTTTAATTCTGTTATAAAGTGTTGTTGTTTTATGTTTAATCTTTTGTGTGTGTGTGTGTGTGTGTGTGTGTGTGTGTGTGTGTGTGTGTTTTCAGCTGGACTCAGACATCGTTCCAAAAACTGCAGGTTAGTGGAACAAAACAGCGTGTTAAAAAAATCACAAACTTGATTATTATGTTATTACACATTTATAGAGCAGTAATAAGATGTGAATAGAGTGAAGGCGATGTGATCAGATCATAATGCTGAAGATAATCTGACGGTGAACATGTAGTGTTACAGCGCTGAGGTTGAGTGATGTTTACACACACACAGGATCAGACTTCAGTCAGATTTAACAGATCAGATGGGTTTATTGTGGATTAGCGACGTGTGAAACACACAGCGCTCTCTAACACGTTTCAGTTCAAACAAACATTCATGAACTTTAATAAACCCTAAAGACGTCAGATTGGCAGTGAGGCGAACAATAAACTTAGCTGTGTGTTAGACACCGTGTGTGGTTTTGCGTAGCAGGAAGTCTTTTTGACGCTGACTGTTACCATGGAAACAGCCCTTTGTCATTTGCCATAGATTGATTAGAATCATTAATACACTTCTTTCAACTGCTGTGGGAATTATGTCTGCTCTTTAAAAATCAGCAGAGTTTTCTACGGTTTTACTTTTTAAAAGTTTTTTTGTATATTTGTAAAGTTTTTAGTGGTTTAAATCCACTGTATTGTGTGTGTGTGTGTGTGTGTGTGTGTGTGTGTGTGTGTTTGAGACTCTGCTGCAGTCTGACTAGCAATAATGTAAAAAAAAACCTCATGTCCTCCATCCCATAATAATCAGGAGATTTATCAGGAGCGATGAGAAGGACAGACCAGATCAAAGTCTGTGTGTGTGTGTGTGTGCGTGCGTGTGCGTGTGTGTGTGTGTGAGATAGAGAGAGATAAACCGCAGAGGAATTGAAACTGAAAATCGTGTGTGTGTGTGTGTGTGTGTGTGTGTGTGTGTGTGTGTGTGTGTGTGTGTGTGTGTGTGTGTCTGTGTATCTAGAGAATTTCCGAGCTCTGTGTACAGGAGAACATGGTTTTGGATACAAAGGCTCCATCTTCCACAGAGTCATACCACAGTTCATGTGTCAGGTAAAAACACACACACACACACACACACACACACACACACACATGTTCGGTGCACTAGTGTGTGTGATGCGTTTTGTAGTTTGTAACAGACTTGACAGGCTGAGAGTTCGTTTCCTTCTGAAGATAAAGGAAGTGAAAACAGCAAAGAGTTAACCACAGACTGTCTGTCTCTCTCGCTCTCTCTCTCTCGCTCTCTCTCTCTCTCTCTCTCTCTCTCGCGCTCTCTCCCTCTCGCTCTCTCTCTCTCTCTCGCGCTCTCTCTCTCGTTCCTGTGCAGGATGTAACATGTTTTTTTCTCTGTAATCTATCATGAGTGAAGCAGAGGAGGTTTATACCAAAAAAATTTATTTATTGTTGTAACAGTAAACTTTCAGTTTGACCCATGTGATCCTACACACACACACACACACACACACACACACACACTGATTTAACGAATAGATGGAGTCTCATTAACTGAGTGCAAGCAGGAACACGTCTCTCAGTGAAAACACACACACACACACACACACTAATCTGGAGCTTTACTCGTCTCCAGACTTCACCCTTTTATCTTTTCTACCTTTTCATACAAAGCTTTCTCATGTAGAGGCAGAGACAGTGGATCGTCACCTGTCCATGTTTCTGGGTAAAAGGTGTGTGTGCTTTTTAGGGTCCCACTGACACACAAGCTGCAGGTTCATACGCTTCTGTTCCTCAGAGTGAGTGACACGAGGCCACGCCCACAGCAGCCATGTTTACTGTCCCTTCAGTCTGAGCTGATGAAGCCTCTCCAGATGATGTAAACGTGGATCAGTCAGAAAACCTATAAAATAAACACATCACATGGTCACATCACAGTGCTGCTGAGCTCTGATTGGTCAGAAAGTGTTGATTAATTCTCTGTCACAGCAGCTCAGATAGTAGCGCAGGTTTATTTATAATTAATTCATTTGTTCTAATTCTGCACGTTATGGCTTCTATAGCAACGCAGGAATGAGCCAAGAGATTTAAAGGGTGTGTTAATCGTCATTAGAGCAGCTTTACCCTACGGCACCAAGCTAGGGGGCGTGGCCTAGATTCCCGCCTGCGTGACCGCACCGTTATGTGTGTTGTGTGTGTGTGTTTTGTGTTTGTTACGAGTTATAATTACACCTGTGTGATCTCGGACAGTATTGTTCCTGTTTCTTCACTCCAGTGAAGCTCATTATCGTTTGCATGTAACAGGGCGTGTCTCTATAGAAGGATTCTTTATGCTACCTCGGGGTTTATGTTTTTCTTTTAGTTTTTATTTCAGCCGTTAGAACAAATTTCAATCCTTTTTCCATAACCTTTACATGTTTAGTGTGCGGTTTTGTATATCTGACCTCATACTGATTAGTCGTTGACTCTTTAGAAAATGATTCACTGACTCGATTGAATGTCTCAGTGATGTTATTTAAATTTGATTCTTTAGTCAGCGATTCAGTGATTCAGTAAAGCTCAGATTTCACCCCAGTTTGATTCAGTAGTGATTCTTTACAGAATGATTCAGTGAATCAATTTTTTAAAAAAAAAATTTAAGTAACATATATTTTATGACAATTCAGTCTATTAGGAAATGAATCACAGATTCAACTGCTATTGAGTTGTGATTCTTTAGAAATCGATTCATTATGAAGTCTACAGCTTCTGGAGGAAATGACTAAAACCAGAGTCTGTTTCATATTATCAGTTCTGGTATGTGTGTGTGTGTGTGTGTGTGTGTGTGTGTGTGTGTATGTGTGTACAGGGTGGTGATTTTACCCATCATAACGGTACAGGAGGGAAGTCGATCTACGGCGCGAGGTTTCCTGATGAGAACTTCACACTGAAACACACAGGACCTGGTGAGAGAAACACTCGCTTCCTCAAACATCACCATAACAAACACTCAGATAATCACTCCAAATATCACAGGATTATTACACTCATTAATTATTATACTTATTATTATTATTATTATACTTATTATTATTATTATATTTAATAATAGTATTATTATTATTACACTCATTAATTATAATAATAATAATAATAATTATTATTATTATTTTTTATAATTATTATTATATTCATTGATTATTATTATTATTATTATTATTATTATACTTATTATCACACACTCACGTCTGTGTTTTGAGTGTAACCTGATGACCAGGTATGAAAGAGTTCGAGTGAGTGTGTTGTAGCTGCATGAACCTGCTGCCTGAGGGCAGAGAATACTCCCATCACACACCCACTAAACATTTCACACACATCAAACAATGCTGAGGGTGTGTGTGTGTGCGTGTGCGTGTGTGTATGGTAGGTATTCTGTCTATGGCCAACGCAGGACCAAACACCAACGGCTCCCAGTTCTTCATTTGCACTGTAAAAACTGAATGGTAAGTGTGTGTGTGTGTGTGTGTGTGTGTGTGTGTGTACGCACGTGTGTGTGTATAAACAGGCACCAAGGTGAACCTGTGTGAAAAGTCTGTGTGCTTTTCATGTGTTTGTTTATCCAAAGCTTTTTTTTTTGCTAAGCGACTCAGTCTGATTCATTAGAATTGACTCTTCATCTGATTCAGTTGGTTGAGTCTTCTGAAAATGATTCAGTGAATAACATTTAAGAACATAAAGTTCAAATTTAATGAGAGTTCATCATGACTCGACTCATTTCACTCTTAGGAACGATTCAGTGCATTATTAAACCACAGATCTCACCACGGTTTGATTCTGATTCAATCCTTTACAAAATGAGTCTTTTTCACGACAAATTCTTTCAGTTCTGTAGGAAGTGATTCAGTGCAGTATGGAACTCGGAGTATAGTTTGATTCATTGATCAGAAAAAGATTCAGTGTGTTATTTCTTAAACTTCATTCTGAGTTTGATTTGATTCATTCCAAACTTTTAGGAAGGAAATTGTTCAGTGAATCATATTCCATAAAAAATAATTTGATTCTTTTTTACAGAAAATTATTCCAACTTTAACCAGAATTTAATCACAGTTTAATTTGACTACGTACACTTTATGTACTTTATACTTTTACACTAGGGTTAGGGTCAGTTCGATGTTTCAGGAAATGATTCAGTGTGAAATGAATCTCAAATTTGACTGATTTGATTCTTTTGTAAATGATTCACTATGTTATGAAATCTCAGATTCTATTATTTGATTCACAAACAATATGTCTGTTGACACTGTGTGTGCGTGTGCGTGTGCGTGTGCGTGTGTGTCCAGGCTGGACGGGAGGCACGTGGTGTTCGGCAGTGTGAAGGAGGGGATGGAGGTGGTGAAGAAGGTGGAGGTGTTTGGCTCTCGCTCTGGGAAAACCTCCAAGAGGATCATCATCACTGACTGTGGAGAAATCAAATAACATTCTCACACACGTTCTCACACACACACACACAAACACACACTCATTCTGCCCCCTCTCTGTTTCTGCCCCCTTTTCTGTTCCTGTTCGTTATATCTGAAGTTTTTTTCCTAATAGACTTTTCTCCTTATTGATGACCGACCTGTTCATGGGTTTTATTCGGCCAAACAAAACTAGCAAGCTAACGTTAAAGAACATCTTTCAACAAAACTAGCTAGCTAACGTTAACTAATATATCACAAAATAATACCAGCAAGCTAATGCTAACCGAATAGCCTTTGGATAGTTGGATTTGGGGATCATTATATCCTCTCTAGCCAGTTGTTTTTTTTTGTCTTTTTTTTTGTACAAAATAAAACGAGCTGGTTAGCTTTAGAGAAGATTCCTAAACAGAATTATCTCTCTGAACACAGCCTGAGGTTTTGTGCGCTGTATTAAAACCCTGTAATGTCTAGCGTTAAGACGTTATTAAGTGCAGTAATAAAGCCTGTGATCTGAACCTGAGCCAAATCTTGATCAAATAAATCTGGAGCAGTGTAAACCCGGATGAGTGAAGCGGTCAGCTCCAGACTCTCCACATTAATGTGAATGTTGTATGTCTGCTGTTTTTTTCTGAAGCCGATCCTCAGGGACTCACCTGTATCAGCTCCTCACACACCTGTCCTGGTGGGCGGAGCCCTGAATGAGAGGGATTTAAATAAAAGATTTAATTTCAATGTACAGGTGTGTGAATGAGATCTGTCTGATGTTAGAGATGAATGCTGAGTTAGCGTGAGCTCCAGCCAGCGAAGAGGAAACATTTCACTGTGTTTATTGTGTAACTGTGTGTGAGGTCAGTGTGGTGTTTCATCTGGACTTTGTTGTGTTGGAGCTGGACTTTAACTCATCAATAAAAAGCTAACAAACTGCTGACCTACAGATTAATTCAATTTAGTTTCAATAAACACAATGAAGATTAAAGAGTGTCTCCTTCGTCACCCGGAAGTGATTCATTTCCTTGAACATCACAACCCCCAGGGTTTTATTCCTCTCACACTACAGCAACTTAACAACCGTTACAGTTCACTGCTTACTAAAGAACACTACGCTTTATCCGTTTATTGTTATATTTAATGTTGTGAGTTATTTCTGGTTATAGCAGTTATATATAAACACATTCCCTCAGAGGCCTCTCTTTATCTCGCTCTTCAAGGTAATCTGATCTTAAAGCCACAAAGTAGTGTAAACTCCTCTGTCCTGAAGATGTGGAACACACCGCACTGACACTGGAGACTCCTTCCACATATGATTCGTTAGAAGTGATTCACATGAGTCACTTAGCCAAGAGATTTGATTCATGCATGCACGAGTTGCTTAAAAGAGTCGACTCCAACAGAATGATTCTTAAAGTTTTAGTGCTGATACTGGAGACTCCTTCCTGTCTCTCTCTCTCTCTCTCTCTCTCTCTCTCTCTCTCCTCAGCAGGTGATGGAGCGCCACCTGGTGTCAGTTCTGTGTGTGTGTTGTGTGAGATGTGAAGTCTTTCCTGATGAGTGTTTATGTCTAATGTTGATCGGATGAAACGCTCAGATTATCAGACGTGTCTGAGATAAAGATGTTTACATTTTTCTATTCCAGAATCACGTAATGTGTTTGTATCTCACACACATCCACCTCCTGTAACATCACCACATGCGTGAGGATGAAGAAGAATAAAAACACGGAAGCAGTGAAAAGTGAGAGTGTATGGCGGAATCTGACAGGAAGTGTGCGTGCGAGGGGGTGTGTGTGTGTGTGTGTAAATGTCGAGTCAGGCCACCAGAGGGCGCTGTGAGAACGTTCTATTCAACATTGTGAGCGGTTTTAACAAACAACAAACGAATAAATAATGAAAGAAAACAAATAAATGTAAAATTTCTTTCCTACATGAAAGAGGTCATGTGACCAAGAACGATTATTATTTTTATTATATTTATTTTTTTAAAAGGGGAAGTGTTGAGGTTTGAGTATAACAAGGTGATGGAAAACGTGTTCATTAAAAATACATGATACATCATCCCCAAAAAACATCCCCAAAAACAACAACAACATCATCAACAACATCATCCCCCAACAACAACAACATCATCAACAACATCATCAAACAACAACAACATCATCCCAAAAAACATCATCAACAACAACAACATCAACAACAACATCATCAACAACATCATCAACAACAACATCATCAACAACATCATCAACAACATCATCAACAACAACATCATCAACAACATCATCAACAACATCATCAACAACAACATCATCAACAACATCATCAACAACATCATCAACAACAACAACATCAACAACAACATCATCAACAACAACATCATCAACAACAACAACATCATCAACAACATCATCAACAACAACAACATCATCAACATCATCAACAACATCATCAACATCATCAACAACATCATCAACAACAACATCATCATCAACAACATCATCAACATCATCAACAACATCATCAACATCATCAACAACATCATCAACAACAACATCATCATCATCAACATCATCAACAACAACATCAACAACAACATCATCAACATCATCAACAACATCATCAACATCATCAACAACATCAACAACAACAACATCGTCAACAACATCATCAACAACAACAACATCGTCAACAACAACAACATCAACAACAACATCATCAACAACATCAACAACAACAACATCATCAACAACAACAACATCAACAACAACAACATCAACAACAACATCGTCAACAACAACATCATCAACAAAAACAAGGGATCTAAACAACACCCACCCCCAAAAATAAACCCAACATCGTGAATGAAGAAGAATAAAAAAAACAACAGTGAAAAGTAAATGTATGGCGGAATCTGACAGGAAGTGTCGTCAAAATGTCATAAACCCCCAACATCGTGAAACTTTACAACATTGTCAAAAAACAAAAAACGAATAAAAATGTCAAGAAAACAAATAAATGTAAAACTTTCCTACAAACAACATGTCCAAGAACAATTATTTTTAATAATTGTCTGTTAAAAGAAGTGTTGATTTAATAACAAGGTGATGAAAACTTTTCATTAACAACTCATGAAAAATCATCAACAACACCCAACAACAAAAACCCAACAACAACAACATCGTCAACAACAACAACATCGTCAACAACAACAACCAACAACAACATCGTCAACAACAACAACAACAAAAAGCAACAAAAATCATCAACAACAAACAATTCAATAAACTCCATCTATACACAAAATACACACAAAAATTCATTCATTCATTCTTTTTTTGTGTACTGCTTATCCGAACTATTCTCGGGTCACGGGGAGCCTGTGCCTATCTCAGGCGTCATTGGGCATCAAGGCAGGATACATCCTGGACGGAGTGCCAACCCATCGCAAGGCACACACACACACACACACACACACACACACACACACAATTTAGAGATGCCAATCAACCTACAATGCATGTCTTTGGACCGGGGGAGGAAACCGGAGTACCCGGAGGAAACCCCCGAGGCACGGGGAGAACATGCAAACTCCACACACACATGGCGGAGGCGGGAATCGAACCCCCAACCCTGGAGGTGTGAGGCAAACGTGCTAACCACTAAGCCACCGTGCCCCCCATAACCAATCATAAAACACAAAATTTAATCATAAAAAATGAAAAACAATAACAATATAGTTATAGAATTAAAACATGTAAAATAACAGTGCAGCTGAGACTCACAAAATTCTATAATAAAAATAGAAATGCTAAATATTTTACCACGTGGCATCAGGAAACTCCAGTCTACTACATACTAACTTACTACATGAACTACTACCTACATACACATACCACCATGAGTGTGTATTACTGATACACACACACACACACACACACACACACACACACACACAATCTGTTATACAGTTGTGGTGTTTACTCTTAGGGCATGTAACAGAAACCTGTTAGACTGGTTGTGTCTGTGGCTTCCACCCTGCATATAGGATATACGTGTGTGTGTGTGTGTGTGTGCAGGGTGTGTGAGCTGTATGGGAGGGAAACTGCATCAGGTGTGTGGAAAACAATGGAATGTGTGTAGATTTATCCCTCAGAGATTGGGGGCTTTTATTTATATTTATGTTTATTATTGCAGAATTTATCTTTAAACTGAATTAAATTAGACAGAGATGAATGCAGTGATTAAAAAAACAACGATGTACAGGAACGCACACACACTCCCCACACACACACTCACACACACTCACAGGGTTTCTGTAGATCAGTGGTTACATGTCCACACCTGAACTCAGACACACCCACTTTCCAGTGTAAAGTCTTACATCATTCGTAGCTTTTATCATTTGAAGCTCACAATAACTGTATATAGTCTGTAAGCCACGCCCACTGATACTGCTTTAATTTCAGAAATCATATACAATCTCAAAGACACGCCCACTTTCC
>JAUCMX010000012.1:25362738-25372738 GCA_033459395.1 Hemibagrus guttatus | reverse complement strand
ACTGAACAACACTGCAGTAACACACACCACTGCACACCAGACAGCGCTGCAGCAACACACACCACACCACTGCACACCACAACACACAGGTTTGTGTAAGGATGTGTAGAGGTTTATCTGTAGATTGTTCTCAGGACAAAAATCCAGTTTGTTGGGAAAATTTTCATATCCTAAATTTCACTCCTGAATTTGTGTAAATTTACATAGAATGAGACTCACTGATGTGAACCTTGACCCTGCAACCGGAGGGTGTGTGTGTCTGTGTGTGTCTGTGTGTGTGTGTGTGTGCAGTGACTGAGCTACTAATCCCGCTCAGGGGGCATTGCTTCATCACTCACTCGTCAGTTTGTTGTTGTCAGTAAATGTGTGTAAATGTCTAATTCTGTTTATCCATACATTTTTCTCTGTTCGAAACATCAGCACTTGTTATCTGTAGCTGCACTGTGTGTGTGTGTGTGTGTGTGTGTGTGCGTGTGGTGTTCAGGTAGAGATGTGTTCTTCTTCTGTAAACATGTCAGCAGCCTCGGTGCGTTTACTCAACACTGCACATTATATGGTGTTTATCTGCTCTAACTTGCTCAATAACAAGCCCTTTGTGTGTGTGTAACATTGAGAAATGTGTGTGTACACACACAGTGAGCTTCTGTAATCGTGTTTAAGTGAAGTGGGTGGAGTTTCATACATTTGAAATAAGTTCTGCCCTGCCCCTGTTTTGGTGACTCATGGAGGCAGTAATATCAGTGGCCAGCCTAATGCCCCTCTCTCTCTCTCTCTCTCTCTCTCTCTCTCTCTCTCTCTCTTCCTACCCCCCCCCCCCTTCCCCAGAGCTTGCCATAATGAGTTACCCCGGATACCCTGGCTACCCGCCTCAGGGTGGTGGTGGTGGTGGTTACCCTCCCCAGCAGCAGCAGGGTGGGTATCCTGGTTACCCCCCTCAGGCTGGGGGTTTCCCAGCAGGTGGTGGATACCCTCCACAGCAGCCGGGTGGATACCCTCCACAGCAGCCGGGTGGATATCCAGGTTTCCCCCCTCAGGGAGGTGGTGGATACCCCGGATTCCCTCAGGATCAGTCTGGAGGTTACCCCAACATGCCCCAAGGTAAATGGCGAGGTCCAGGGCGGTGTATTGATTGTATAATGTGAGCAGTGATGATAGTGATGATGATGTTGGGCTTGTTGTGGTTCCAGGTGGATGGGGAGGTCAGCCCGGGTTTGGAGCTGTAAGTACCCTTGTTTTTGATGACGTAGCTGTTGAAATGCACTATGAAGGTCTCATAGTTGTGTGTTTTATGTGCAGCCTGGAGGAGGGATGCCTGGAGGAGGGATGCCACAGGGGTATCCAGGAGGTCCGGCACCAGGTCAACAACCCATGCCAACTTACCCTGGAGCTGCTCCTGCCCCAAACCCCTCATTTCCTGGTATGCCTGGGTTTGGAGGACCTGGAGCTCCAGCTGGACCTGCAGGACCAGGGGCACCTGTAGCACCTGCTATTAACGTAAGATCAATAAAATCCTGGCTTCTGATTGTCCAGAGATGACACCATCACTCACCATCATCATCCGTCCACTCGTTTCTCCATCTTTCTTTCCTTCTGTCATACAGCTCACCCTTCATACAGCTTCTCTTTTCCTTGTTCTCTCAGTCTCTCTGTTTATTATCCTGTCCTCCTAATCCTTAGCGATCCCCTTCACTCATCCCTCCATCATTGATTGAATTTTCTTGTGTGCCATCATCTTGTTTCTCTGTCCTGCAGCTTGTCCATCCCTCCATCATTTCACCTCCATCATGTCTGTGAAGCTGAACATCTTCCACTTCACCAGTGATGAAGCTTTATTGTGTCGTGTGTTAATGTATACACTTTATGACTGTTGAGTTGTTTTGTTTTCTGCAGCGTGGATTTCGTGGCACCATAAAGGACGCCCCCGGTGCTGACCCGCTCCGAGATGTTGAGGTTCTCCGCAAAGCCATGAAAGGCTTCGGTGAGTCAGTGACGCAGTTTAGAAGTCACACTGTTTATTACTGTCTCGTCCTTCAGCACTCACGAGGAAGAGAGAGGGTTCCAACTCGAACCCGTTTCTAATGCTAGAAATCTCAACAATCTAAAGAAACTTGTCATTGTATTGAGAAACTCTTCTGTCCTGCGGATGTGGAAACGTCCGGCCTCACCTCTGACTGATACACAGCACTGACACTGGAGACCCCTTCCACACATCATACATAAAAGTGATTCACCTGAGTCAATTAGCCAAGAGATTTGGTTCATTCAAGCTTGAAGATTAATTCCCTGGAGTTGCTTAGAAGAGTCGACTCAGTGAAAATGATTCAATGAGTCTCTGAGTTTAAACCTTAAAGTTACAGCTTAATGCTGACACTGAGACTGGAGACTCCTTCCACATGGTACAGAAACACAAAAGTCTACAGCCTGAATCACATCACAGTGCAGTTTGTTTGTTTGTTTGTGTTGTAGGTTGTTGATTTGTTTGTTGTTGTTTTGTAGGCACTGATGAGAACGCCATCATCGAGCTACTGGGGAATCGCTCCAATAAGCAGCGTGTGCCACTGGTTAAGGCTTACAAGACCACTTATGGGAAGGTGAGATGAGAAGCTTCTGGAAGTTCTGACTGTGAAGAGATCATGATGTAGTTGAGCATTCATTAGTCACAGCCATGTTCTTATCCCTTCAGAGGATACTGTAACATTACCTGTGCATGATCCAGATGTGCTCCAGATGTGGCTGAACAGCAGGACAGTCCACACATGTGTGTTTAGATTAAACACTTCATCTATCATCAAACATATTAATAAATCAACAGGAACAAACTCAGACATACCTGCAGTATATTAAAAACCATTTTTTTCATTTGTTTCGGTTTTTGTTTCTCAGAAACGTCTCAGTTATCTTTCACTGATATCAGATTCCCAACAGTGTGTGAGGTTTGAGACCTCCTTTCTTGTCTTGTGTTTTTTTCAGGATCTGGTCCATGATATAAAGTCAGAGATATCAGGGAACTTTGAGAATCTGGTGTTGGCCATGTTGAAGAGCCCGTGTGAGCTCGACGCTTCTCAGCTCCGTGAGGCCATGTCAGTGAGTGTCTCTGAGAGGAGCAGGAACTCCCTGTGCTGAGCTACTTCCTCTGCGTTACAGATGTTAGTGTTACAGATGAGACGTTAGAGCGTTACAGATGAGACAGTGCTACAGATGAGCTGTTAGTGTAATAGATGAGACATTAGAGCATAACAGATGTTAGCATTACAGATGAGACGTTAGTGTTACAGATGAGACATTAGAGCGTTACAGATGTTAGCGTTACAGATGAGACGGTGTTACAGGTGAGACATTAGAGCGTTACAGATGTTAGTGTTACAGATGAGAGGGGTGTTACAGGTGAGACATTAGAGCGTTACAAAAGGGTTGGGTGTTTAAAAAGATGAGAAAAAAGGAGCTTTAAACAGAGGGTTGGGCGTTACAGGTGAGCTTTAAAGAGGGGGTTTAAGGGAGACGTTAGAGCATCACAGATGTTAGTGTTACAGAAAGACGGTTTAAGGTGAGAATTAGAGCGAAGATGTTAGTGTTACAGATGAGAGGGTTTAAGGGAGCGGGTTACAAAATGGGGACGATGAGGGGGCATAATTGGGAATGTTGGGTTATTAATAGATGAGACGTTGGGAAAGGGCGTTGGCAGATGAGACGTTAGTTTTAAAAAACGGGGAATGAAAATTTTTAAAAGGGGCTTTAAACAGATGAGACGTTAGAGCATAACAGATGTTAGTGTTACAGATGAGATGTTAGTGTAATAGATTAGACGTTAGTGTAATAGATGAGACGTTAGTGTTTAAAAGGAATGAAAACGTAAGTGTTACAGATGAGACGTTAGTGTTATAGATGAGACGTTAGTGTAATAGATGGGGTTTTAAAGAGGCGTTAGTGAAAAAAGACGTTAGTGTAATAGATGAGACGTTAGTGTAATAGATTAGACGTTAAAAAACTGTTAATAGATGAGACATTAAAAAAGGTTGTTAAAGATAAAGACGTTAGTGTTACAGCGAGACGTTAGTGTTACAGACGAGACGTTAGAGCATAACAGATGAGACGTTAGAGCATTATAGTTAGACGTTAGTGTTACAGATGAGACGTTAGTGTTACAGATGAGACGTTAGAGCATAATTAGTTGAAAACGTTAGTGTAATAGATTAGAGTTAGTGTAAAGATGAGATGTTAGTTAATAGATGAGACGTTAGTGTAATAGATTAGATGTTAGTGTAATAGATGAGACGTTAGTGTAATAGATGAGACGTTAGTGTTACAGATGAGACATTAGAGTGTTACAGTTAGAGTACGTTAGAGCGTTACAGATGAGACGTTAGAGCTTACAGATGAGACGTTAGAGCGTTACAGATGAGACGTTAGTTATAGATGAGACTTAGTTAAGATGAGACTTAGATGTTAAGATGAACGTTAGAGGTTACAGAACGAAGACGTTAGAGCGTTACAAAACGAGACGTTAGAGCTTACAGATGAGATGTTAGAGAATAACAGATGTTAGTGTAATAGATGAGACTTTAAAGAGCGTTGCAGATGAGACGTTAGGGGTTACAGCTGAGACGTTAGTGTTACAGATGAGACGTTAGGGGTTACAGATGAGACGTTAGAGCTTTAACAGATGTTAGTGTTACAGATTAGACGTTGGGAATTAGATGAGACATTAGTTAATAGATGAGACGTTAGTGTTACAGATGAGACGTTAGTGTAAAGATGAGACGTTAGTGTAAGATGAGACGTTAGTGTTACAGATGAGATGTTAGTGCGTTACAGATGAGACGTTAGAGCATAACAGATGTTAGTGTTACAGATGAGACGTTAGTGTAATAGATTAGACGTTAGTGTAATAGATTAGACGTTAGTGTAATAGATTAGACGTTAGTGTAATAGATGAGACGTAAGTGTTTCAGATGAGACGTAAGTGTTACAGATGAGACGTTAGAGCATTATAGATGAGACGTTAGTGTAATAGATGAGGTGTTAGAGCGTTACAGAAGAGACGTTAGTGTAATAGATGAGACGTTAGTGTAATAGATGAGACGTTATACTGTTACAGATGAGACATTAGAGTGTTAAAGATGAAACGTTAGCGTTACAGCCGAGACGTTAGTGTTACAGACGAGACGTTAGAGCGTTACAGATGAGACGTTAGAGCATTATAGTTGAGACGTTAGTGTTACAGACGAGACGTTAGAGTGTTAAAGATGAAACGTTAGAGCATTATAGTTGAGACGTTAGTGTAATAGATGAGACGTTAGTGTTACAGATGAGACGTTAGAGTGTTAAAGATGAAACGTTAGCGTTACAGCTGAGACGTTAGTGTTACAGACGAGACGTTAGAGCGTTACAGACGAGACGTTAGAGCGTTACAGACGAGACGTTAGAGCGTTACAGACGAGACGTTAGAGCGTTACAGACGAGACGTTAGAGCGTTACAGCTGAGACGTTAGTGTTACAGACGAGACGTTAGAGCGTTACAGACGAGATGTTAGAGCGTTACAGACGAGACGTTAGTGTTATCTGTAAAAATATGTTTTTGCTTTCTGTCAGTTCTTTAATGTTGTGTGTGTGTGCGCAGGGTGTAGGGACAGATGAAGCATGTCTGATTGAGATTCTGTCATCTCGCTCCAACGCTGAGATTCAGGAGATTAACCGTATTTTTAAAGCAGGTTTGTGCACTCAAACACACCTCCACACTTCTCATGCATATGAAGCTGTATTAAAGTTCTATATGATGGTACTGGACGGAACAGCAGTGATTATGAAGGACACATATGAACTTTGTCCAAATTTATACAAAATAAAGATAATAATAAATACAGCATCTGAAATATGTGTGTGTTCTCCAGAATACGGCAAAACTCTGGAGGATGCCATCATCCATGACACCTCAGGTCACTTCCGCAGGCTGCTGGTTTCTCTCAGCCAGGTGAGACTCCGTTATCAATTCACAGGTATATTGAAGAGAAGTGCATGATGGGTAATGTGGTTGCTGTTCGTCTCTGTGATGTAGGGGAACCGTGATGAGAGAGTGAACGTGGATATCTCTATGGCCAAGCAGGATGCTCAGGTGAGATAACACACCATGTTGATGATTAAAACAGAAGCTCTGACGGTAAATAGATTTAACAAATTGTGTGTGTGTGTGTGTGTGTATTTTGTGTGTGTGTGTGTGTGTGTGTGTGTGTGTGTTTTAGGCACTCTACACTGCAGGAGAGAAGAAACTCGGGACAGACGAGTCTCAGTTCAATGCCATTCTGTGTGCACGCAGCAAACCACACCTGCGACAGGGTACGCACTACACAACACTACACAACACTTAAAAACAACACTGTAAAAACACTGTACAACACTGTACAACACTGTACAACACTACACAACACTGTACAACACTACACAACAGCATGCACTAATGTACAATACTACACAACACACATAGCATGCTGTAGCTACGTAATAATGTACAGTAATACACCATGTACACAATGCAATGCGTTCTAAATATTGATTCTGTCGTGTGTGTGTGTGTGTGTGTGTGTGTGTGTGTGTGTGTAGTGTTTCAAGAGTACCAGCAGATGTGTGGGAAAGACATTGAGAAGAGTATCTGCAGTGAGATGCATGGAGACCTGGAGAATGGCATGGTGTCAGTGGGTGTGTCCCTCATTTGCATATTCAAATTCATCTGATTAGCAATTCAAATGCATGGTGCCAAAAAAATTGTGTGAGAGAAATGGGACCAGTGATGCAAAACATTCCATTTACCAGTAAAAAAGAAAAATCAGCTGTGTGTGTGTGTGTGTGTGTGTGTGTTTCTTTAAATAGTGCACTCTATTGTGAGTAATGTAGCCTGACTGATGTAGAATAATACCCATAATGCACTCGTTGGTCACATGACTGTGCTGGTATTTAACTTGTTTCTTTTGTGTGTGTGTGTGTGTGTGTGTGTGTGTGTGTGTGTTTAGTGAAGTGTATCAAGAACACACCTGGCTACTTTGCTGAGAGACTCCACAAGGCTATGAAGGTAGTTTTTTTTAAATGTTTTTTAGATTTTTCTACATGTATGTTTCAACCCACCTGACCAACCCACTGACCAACCCACTGACCAACCCACTGACCAACCCACTGACCAGTGCTCACAACCTCTTTAACTCTGTGAGGATTTCTTAGACACATTTTTTTGACCTACTCTTCCGAATTACTTCAGGTATAGTTCAAATAAAATCTGATTGAGGCAGGATTCAGCTGGAAAAGAGTTACTGATCTAGGTCTTGCCCCAACACCATCACCTCCACCAGGGATCTTCTGGGTTCTCCTGATTCTCCTGACCAGTGTTGTCCTGATATTGGTAAAATCCTCCTGAAGGTTCTGCTCCATAGTTCCTGCCATGTGCATTCTGAATCTGGAGTTCCTGTATGGTGAGAGCACATCTCAGTAAAGCTTGGTGAGCCTGGAGGTTACAGACCATAGCTTCTTCTCCCATAGCTTCTCACTTCCTCTTCTGGATCATGAGGAGCTTGCTAGTGGTGTTTAAAATAAGGATGTTGTTCATGCTCACTGACCTGGAGCTCGTTCCATCTGCGGTCATTCTGGTAGATCCTGCTGAAGGCCTGAGCTAGCTCCTGAACAGCTCCTGGAACACATCTGTCTGCTCATCTGAACATCCACCCACCTGTCTGTCTGCTCATCTGAACATCCACCCACCTGTCTGTCTGCTCATCTGAACATCCATCCACCTGTCTGTCTGCTCATCTGAACATCCATCCACCTGTCTGTCTGCTCATTTGAACATCCACCCACCTGTCTGTCTGCTCATCTGAACATCCACCCACCTGTCTGTCTGCTCATCTGAACATCCACCCACCTGTCTGTCTGCTCATCTGAACATCCACCCACCTGTCTGTCTGCTCATCTGAACATCCATCCACCTGTCTGTCTGCTCATCTGAACATCCATCCACCTGTCTGTCTGCTCATTTGAACATCCACCCACCTGTCTGTCTGCTCATCTGAACATCCACCCACCTGTCTGTCTGCTCATCTGAACATCCACCCACCTGTCTGTCTGCTCATCTGAACATCCATCCACCTGTCTGTCTGCTCATTTGAACATCCACCCACCTGTCTGTCTGCTCATCTGAACATCCACCCACCTGTCTGTCTGCTCATCTGAACATCCATCCACCTGTCTGTCTGCTCATCTGAACATCCACCCACCTGTCTGTCTGCTCATCTGAACATCCACCCGCCTGTCTGTCTGCTCATCTGAACATCCACCCGCCTGTCTGTCTGCTCATCTGAACATCCATCCACCTGTCTGTCTGCTCATCTGAACATCCATCCACCTGTCTGTCTGCTCATCTGAACATCCACCCACCTGTCTGTCTGCTCATCTGAACATCCACCCACCTGTCTGTCTGCTCATCTGAACATCCACCCACCTGTCTGTCTGCTCATCTGAACATCCACCCACCTGTATATCTGCCCATCTGAACATCCATCCGCCTGTCTGTCTGCTCATCTGAGCATCCATCCACCTGTCTATCTGCTAATCTGTCATCTGTTTTTCTGTTGTTTTTCTTTATTTCCATTGGTTTGTGTCATTATTTACATCTGTCTGTCTGTCCTTGTCTTTCCATCCGTCTGTCTTGTCCTCTGTCTGTCTGTCTGTAGGGGGCGGGCACTAAGGATCGTACTCTGATCCGTATCATGGTGAGTCGCTCTGAGATCGACATGTTGGACGTTAGACAGGAATATCTGCGCAGCTACGGAAAATCCCTTTACAACGACATCTCAGTGAGTACACACACACACACACACACACACACACACACACACACTGTTTTGGATAGACTATTAATGTGGTGTTTGTTTGTTTGTTTGTTTGTTTGTTTGTTTGTTTGTTTGTTGCAGGGTGACACGTCTGGTGACTACAAGAAGCTGCTGCTGAAGCTGTGTGGTGGAAGTGATTAAGAATATGTACACCAACACACAATGACACACACACACACACCAACACACACACACACAGACACAATCATACTCACATTGGAGCTCCTCCAGCCTGCCGTGTGTGTGTGTGTGTGTGTGTGTGTTGTAGGTTTATACTGCATTTATATCAGCTTGTATCCACGTAGTGAGCCGTGTTACACAGGAAGTACAATCATTATGGCCTTGTAGAATGTGTATGTGCCTTTATAAACATATAAACTATTTTTAACACATTTATACCTGTGTGTGTGTGTGTGTGTGTGTGTGTGTGTGTAACTAACAATCACAATAAAGTCTGATGTAGGACTCAGTGTGTATTCATTACTTCATTACTAAACTGCATTTATACCTGTCTGTCTGTCTGTCTGTCTGTCTGTCTATGTATTCACCTGTCTATCTATCTGTCTGTCTATCCACCTGTCTATCTCTCTGTCTATCCACCTGTCTCTCTCTTCTCTGTCTGTCTCTGTCATTCTGCCTGTGTATCTATTTTTATGTCCTTCTGTCTGTCACTCCTCTTTATTTCTCACCTGGCTTTCTCTCTGTCTCTCCACCTGTCTGTCTCTCTCCACTTCATTGTATTCAGTCCTGTGCATTGCAATGATTAAAAATAAAACAGTGATGAAAATAAACCTGAGTGAAGCGATAAACCTGAGTGAAGTGATGAACGAGTGAAGCGATAAACCTGAGTGAAGTGATGAACGAGTGAAGCGATAAACCTGAGTGAAGTGATGAACGAGTGAAGCGATGAACAAGTGAAGCGATAAACCTGAGTGAAGCGATGAAACGAGTGAAGCGATGAACGAGTGAAGTGATGAACGAGTGAAGCGATAAACCCTGGGGTGAAGCGATGAACGAGTGAAGCGATAAACCTGAGTGAACGATGAACGAGTGAAGCGATAAACCGAGTGAACTGATGAACGAGTGAAGCGATAAACCGAGTGAAGCGATGAACGAGTGAAGCGATAAACCTG
>JAUCMX010000012.1:25355238-25357738 GCA_033459395.1 Hemibagrus guttatus | reverse complement strand
TGAGATTGAGTCCTGTTACATAAAGATGGGATTTATTTACCCTTTATTACCCAGAGATTTACCCAGAAGCCACTGCAATATGATTCGGCAACAATTTTCAAAATGGCGGATGAACCACTTCCTGTCTTTGTGTAATGAGTTAATTATTTAAAAGTTCATTTAAAAGTTTTTTTCCCACTCAGACTCCTCTGTCCTCTTCGCAGATGATCAGATTTCAGTTCTCAGTAGTTATGATGCATTCATTTTGACTGTTGCCTATACCTAGTTAGCTAATTATAATGCTATCTAGTTAGCAAGCAGGTGTGACTCTACAGTTTTTGTCGGAGCAGTTAGCAATTAATCAGAAGTGTAGCATTTCAGCTGCTGCTTGGAAAGCAGATGTACACGCAGTCCAGATTTCCTGAATGAATTAGAATAAGCGAGTCGTTTCTGCTGTATCTGTGTGTGTGTGTGTGTGTGTGTGTGTGTGTGTGTTTATTGAGTTTGTTGTTAAACACACTGCTTCAGATGTGAATCTGTTTGTTTCTGGAGCTAGCTAGCTCGTGACTCATAGCTGGTGGAAAGCATTCATGTGCTAAAAGTTTGAGCTGAAGGTCAGTTTGTAAAAGGTTTTCTCACCTCCTGCTGATTACAGTCTGGTGAATTTAGTCAAAGTTTCTCTGACTGAAAGTTAGCGTGACTCAGATCTAAACACTGTAAAGACAGGGGTTCGTTTTCCCCATCGTGTGTGTGTGTGTGTGTGTGTGTGTGTGTGTGTGTGTGTGTGTGATAAGTGGTGTATAAATCACATGTGCGCTGCACACTGCTCTGATCAGTATTATAAGAGCTCAGTGTAGGGGGCGTGGCCATGCCGGATTATCAGTATGTCACGTGATCAGAATCCTGACAGGTGTGTAGTGTGTACCTGAGCTGAAATCTCCAGGAAGCGCCGCCCTCTGACACGCCCACTTTATTTATTTTTTCTGCTTTCAGAAAGCTGATTGTGTCTGAACGCAGCGCTGAGCTTCATCTGTGTTCTAAACGAGACACTATTATAAACCATGAGTCATAGCGTCCGAGTAACGAGCTTTCGTTAAACATGGTGTGATTTATACAGCCATTACACACACACACACACACACACACACACACACACACACACACAGTGCTGGTGGTTTCCGTGTGCTGATATCTATTTCCTCTCTCTGCTTTTACTCACATAAAGTTTCCTGTTTTGTGTTAAATTACGCTAATTAACCAGA
The DNA here is from genome assembly GCA_033459395.1 of Hemibagrus guttatus. Lineage (NCBI taxonomy): Eukaryota > Metazoa > Chordata > Actinopteri > Siluriformes > Bagridae > Hemibagrus > Hemibagrus guttatus. The sequence goes on along the minus strand of JAUCMX010000012.1, from coordinate 25,356,497 downwards.
ATTTAAAGAGTTCGTTTGATCGGCTCGGACTCATTAGAGGCTAAATTTAGCACGAGAAGCTTTGAATTTTCTCAAACCTTGAAGTTTAAAAAGAACATTTTACAAATAAAAACATTTCTTTCTTCAAATTTCAGGGTTTTTCCATTCTTCTTGCTCTGAGACACGTCAGTGTGTAAATCTGTCTGGAATTCTACCAAATTCCAACCCAAATTCGAGACTCGATGTAAAGCAGTCAGTTTAACACACGCCTCCTCGTTTACACACATGTTCACGTCAGCAAGAGTTTCTACAGGAACACACCTAAGATGTTCTTGGAAAGATATTAAAGCGTTAACTTGAGCTGGAGACGTACCTGCACGTCCTCACTTATTAGTCTACCTGTTAACCTCATCAAAAAAAATGGTTAAAAAAAACACCTCGAAATCGTCCTCCTCTGGAGTTATGACTTAACTTTCAATTCTGCAGACAAATCCACACAGGAGATGAGGCTAATGATTAACTGAGTGGATTTTTAGTCTACACACACACACACACTGTACTAAGTTTATTTGACTGATTTCCATCATGGGAGGCATGTCCAGGGGTGGGGTTAAGATCAGCAGATGTTTAAATATGATTTCACTGACTGAGTGAGTGAGTGATGGAGTGAGTGAGTGATTGATGGAGCGATGGAGTGAGTGAATGATGGAGGGAGTGAGTGATGGAGTGAGTGAGTGACTGAGTGAGTGAGTGATGGAGTGAGTGAGTGATGGAGTGAGTGAGTGAGTGATGGAGTGAGTGATGGAGTGAGTGATGGAGTGAGTGATGGAGTGAGTGAGTGAATGAGTGAGTGAGTGATGGAGTGAGTGATGGAGTGAGTGACTGAGTGATGGAGTGAGTGAGTGAGTGAGTGATGGAGTGAGTGAGTGAGAGATGGAGTGAATGATTGAGTGATGGAGTGAGTGAGTGAGTGATGGAGTGAGTGAGTGATGGAGTGAGTGAGTGATGGAGTGAGTGAGTGAGTGAGTGATGGAGCGAGTGAGTGAGAGATGGAGTGAATGATTGAGTGATGGAGTGAGTGAGTGAGTGATGGAGTGAGTGAGTGATGGAGTGAGTGAGTGATGGAGTGAGTGAGAGATGGATTGAGGAGTGAGTGAGTGATGGAGTGAGTGAGTGATGGAGTGAGTGAGTGAGTGACTGAGTGATGGAGTGAGTGACAGAGTGATGGAGTGAGTGAGTGAGTGAGTGATGGAGTGAGTGAGTAATGGATTGAGTGAGTG
>JAUCMX010000012.1:25347866-25354738 GCA_033459395.1 Hemibagrus guttatus | reverse complement strand
CTACAACCCCTAAATAAAAACTCTACTCACTACACTCTACTACACTCTACTCTACTCACTAAAACCTACTACACTTACTAACTCTACTCTACTACACTCTACTACATCTACTATACTCTACTCACTACACTCTACTACACTCTACTCTACTCTACTACACTCTACTAACTCTACTACACCCCTAAATCTACTCTACTAACCACTCTACTCTACTACACTCAACATACTCTACTACACTCTATACACTCTACTCTACCTACTCACTCACTTACTTACTCTACTACACTCTACTCACTCTACTTACTCACTCTACTCACTCTACTACACTCCTACTCTACTACACTCTATTACAACTCTACTCTACTTATAACCTTTCTACATCTATCTACTACACTCTACTACACTCTACTCTCTACACTATTATACAATACTCACTTACTAATCTACTACACTCTACTCCACTACACTCTACTACACTCTATCTACTACACTCTACTACACTTACTATACTCTACTTACTACACTCTACTACACTCTACTCTACTACACTCTACTCTACTATACTCTACTCTACTATAATATACAATACTCTACTATACTAATCTACTACACTCTACTACACTCACTCTACTACACTCTACTATACTCTACTCTACTACACTCTACTACACTCTACTACACTCACTATACTCTACTACACTCTATCTACTACACTCTACTACACTCTACTCTACTATACTACACTCTACTATACAATACTCTACTATCTACTCTACTACACTCTACTACACTCTATTCTCTACACTCTACTACACTCTACTCTACTACACTCTACTCACTCTACTCTACTACACTCTATTACATACTCTACTTACTAACTCTACTACACTCTACTACACTCTACTACACTCAACATACTCTACTACACTCTACTACTCTCTACTCTACTCTACTACACTCTACTACACTCACATACTCTACTACTACTCTACTACACTCTACTACATCACTATACTCTACTACACTCTACTATACTCTACTACACTCTACTACACTCTACTACACTCTACTCTACTCTACTACACTCTACTCTACTACACTCAACATACTCTACTACACTCTATTACACTCTACTCTACTCTACTACACTCTACTACACTCTACTATACTCTACTCTACTACACTCTACTGCACTCTACTATACTCTACTCTACTACACTCTACTACACTCTACTCTACTACACTCTACTCTACTATACTCTACTCTACTATAATATACAATACTCGACTATACTAATCTACTACACTCTACTACACTCTACTACACTCTATTCCACTCTATTCTATTACACTCTACTACACTCTACTACACTCTACTACACTCTACTCTACTACACTCTACTACACTCTAATCTACTACACTCTACTCTACTACACTCTACCCACACTCTAACTCTAACCCATTTCTACACTCTACTACACTCTACTCTACTATAATATACAATACTCAACTATACTAATCTACTAAACTCTACTACACTCTACTCTACCACACTCTACTATACTCTACTCTACTCTACTGTGCTCTACTACATTCTACTATACTCTACTACACTCTACTCTACTATACTACACTCTACTCTACTACACCCTACTCTACTATATTTTTCTATACTACACTCTACTATACAATATTTTACTATACTAATCTACTACACTCTACTACACTCTATTCTACTACACTCTACTACACTCTACTACACTCTACTCTACTCTACTACACTCTACTATACTCTACTACACTCAACATACTCTACTCTACTACACTCTACTACACTCTACTCTACTACACTCAACATACTCTACTACACTGTACTACACTCTACTCTACTCTACTACACTCTACTACACTCTACTATACTCTACTCTACTACACTCTACTACACTCTACTCTACTCTACTACACTCTACTATACTCTACTACACTCTACTACACTCTACTCTACTACACTCTACTCTACTCTACTACACTCAACATACTCTACTACACTCTACTACACTCTACTCTACCCTACTCTACTACACTCTACTATACTCTACTACACTCTACTACACTCTACTCTACTACACTCTACTCTACTCTACTACACTCAACATACTCTACTATATTACACCACTCTATCTTACACTTACTACATCTACTCTACTACACTCTACTACACTCTACTCTACTACACTCTACTACACTCTACTCTACTACACTATAATATACAATACTCGACTATACTAATCTACTACACTCTACTCCACTACACTCTACTACACTCTACTCTACTACACTCTACTACACTGTACTATACTCTACTCTACTACACTCTACTACACTCTACTCTACTACACTCTACTCTACTATACTCTATCTACTATAATATACAATACTCTACTATACTAATCTACTACACTCTACTCTACTACACTCTACTACACTCTACTATACTCTACTCTACTACACTCTACTACACTCTACTACACTACTATACTCTACTACACTCTAATCTACTACACTCTACTACACTCTACTCTACTATACTACACTCTACTATACAATACTCTACTATACTAATCTACTACACTTTACTACACTCTACTACACTCTATTCTGCTACACTCTACTACACTCTACTCTACTACACTCTACTACACTCTACTCTACTACACTCTACTCTACTATACTCTACTCTACTACACTCTACTACATTCTACTATACTCTACTACACTCAACATACTCTACTACACTCTACTCTACTACACTCTACTACACGCTACTACACTCTACTATACTCTACTCTACTACACTCTACTACATTCTACTATACTCTACTACACTCAACATACTCTACTACACTCTACTCTACTCTACTACACTCTACTACACTCTACTCTACTCTACTACACTCTACTCTACTACACTCAACATACTCTACTACACTCTATTACACTCTACTCTACTCTACTACACTCTACTATACTCTACTCTACTACACTCTACTGCACTCTACTATACTCTACTCTACTACACTCTACTCTACTACACTCTACTCTACTATACTCTACTCTACTATAATATACAATACTCGACTATACTAATCTACTACACTCTACTACACTCTACTACACTCTATTTCCCCTCTATTCTATTACACTCTACTACACTCTACTACACTCTACTACACTCTACTCTACTACACTCTACTACACTCTAATCTACTACACTCTACTCTACTACACTCTACTACACTCTACTCTACTATACTACACTCTACTACACTCTACTCTACTACACTCTACTCTACCACACTCTACTATACTCTACTCTACTCTACTGTGCTCTACTACATTCTACTATACTCTACTACACTCTACTCTACTATACTACACTCTACTCTACTCACCCTACTCTACTATACTCTTCTATACTACACTCTACTATACAATACTCTACTATACTAATCTACTACACTCTACTACACTCTATTCTACTACACTCTACTACACTCTACTACACTCTACTCTACTAACTCTACTCTACTATAATATACAATACTCAACTATACTAATCTACTAAACTCTACTACACTCTACTCTACCACACTATACTATACTCTACCTACTCTACTCTACTGTGCTCTACTACATTCTACTATACTCTACTACACTCTACTCTACTATACTACACTCTACTCTACTACACCTACTCTACTATACTCTTCTATACTACACTCTACTATATTATACTCTACTACACTCTACTCTACTACACTCTATTAAACTCCACTGTACTACACTCTACTCTACTACACTATACTCTACTCTACTCTACTGTACTCTACTACACTCTACTCTACTACACTACACTCTACTATACAACACTCTACTATACTCTACTCTTCTACTCTACTACACTCTACTACACTCTACTATACTGTACAGCGCAGCGGAATTCTTTTCTTCACATATCCCAGCTGAGGAAGTTGGGGTCAGAGTGCAGGAGCAGTGCCCCTGGAGCAGAGAGGGTTAAGGCAATGCTCAATTGCCCAACAGTGGCGTTTGGTGGTGCTGGGGCTTGAACCCTGATCCTCCGATCATCAATCCAGAACCTTAACTACTTGAGCCACCACTTCCCCCTCTACTACACATTTTACTCTATTTTACTATATTATACTCTACTCTACTTTACTCTACTAAACTATATTCGAATCTACTCTACTATAAATTAAATATTTATTATTGGTGTTCATTATGGTGAAGAGGCCAGCTCTGTGATGTCAATTTTACACACACACACACACACACACACACTAATACTGATACAACCAATATATGTCTGTGTGTGTAACTAAATTATATATATTATTATTACATATTATAAAAAGGTATAACGTGATGCGCATATATATATATATATATATATATATATATATATATATATATATATATATATATATATATATATATATATATATATGTGTGTGTGTGTGTGTGAAAAAGGTATAATGTGTTGCACATATATATATATATTTGAGGCAAACGTGCTAACCACTAAGCCACTGTGCCCCCCAAAATATATATATATATATATATATATATATATATATATATATATATATATATTATAGCACGTTTGCCTCACACCTCCAGGGTTGGGGGTTCGATTCCCGCCTCTGCCATGTGTGTGTGGCGTTTGCATGTTCTCCACGTGCCTCGGGGGTTTCCTCTGGGTACTCCGGTTTCCTCCCCCGGTCCAAAGACATGCATGGTAGGTTGATTGGCATCTCTAAATTGTCTGTAGTGTGTGTGCGTGCGTGTGTGTGTGCGTGCGTGCGTGTGTGCGCGTGCGTGTGTGCGTGCGCGTGCGTGCGTGTGCGTGTGTGTGTGTGATGGGTTGGCACTCTGTCCAGGGTGTATCCTGCCTTGATGCCCAATGATGCCTGAGATAGGCAAAGTCTCCCTGTGACCCGAGTATAGATCGGATAAGTGGTACACAATGTGTGTGTGTGTGTGTGTTATGTATGTTGCAATCCATACACTGTATACATTTGTTGGTCTGTCTCTACCTGTCTGTTTGTATGTAACCTGGCCTGTTTACCTAGTCTAGTATTGGTTTATTTTTTCTCACTTTCTGAATTTTAGCCTGTCTTTCTCTCTGTCTGTCTCTCTGTCTGTCTCTGGGGTTTTTCTACCTATTTTGTCTATTTCTCCACCTGTCTGTCTTTATGTGTGTCTGGCTGTATATCTGTCTGTGTCTTGATATTTCTGCCCCTTAACTGTCTCATGCTGTCTGTAGGTCTGTTTATCTGTCTGTCTGTTTATCTGTCTACCCACCTGTCTGTTTGTCTGTCTTTTTGTCTTCCTCTCGGTCTGTTTATCTGTCTGTCTTCCTGTCTGTCTGTTTATCTGTCTTCCTGTCTGTCTGTTATCTGTCTTCTCACCTGTCTGTCTACCTGTCTGTCTGCTTATCTGTCTATCTGTCTGTCTGTTTATCTGTCTGTCTGTCTGTTTATCTGTTTGTCTGTCTTCCAGTCTGTCTGTTTATCTGTCTCTCTGTCTGTTTATCTGTCTGTCTGTCTTCCTGTCTGTCTGTTTATCTGTCTTCTGGTCTGTCTGTTTATTTGTCTGTCTGTTTATATCATCCTGTCTGTCTGTTTATCTGTTTGTCTGTCTTCCGGTCTGTCTGTTTATCTGTCTCTCTGTCTGTTTATCTGTCTTCCTGTCCGACTGTCTACCTGTCTGTCTGGTTATCTGTCTGTCTGTCTACCTGTCTTGTCTGTTTATCTGTCTTCCTGTCTGTCTGGTTATCTGTCTGTCTGGTTATCTGTCTTCTTGTCTGTCTGTTTATTTGTCTGTCTATTTATTTGTCTTTCACTCAACCTGTCTCTGTGAGTGGGGAGACTTTAATGGTGATTAATGTGGATAGTAGTGAAGTGTGTTCCTGCCATTTCCCATAATGCCATCTGTCTCTCTCTCATCACCTGTCTCACTGAATGAGGAGGGAGGAGGAGGGACACGATTGTTCTGTTTATTGTGGGTTTGTTGTGTAGTCACATGACTGAACTCCTCACTGTGACATGGGAACTTTAACACTGACTTATAAATCAGATTAACTCTTATTCTCTGTATTTTAGTGTGTGTGTGTGTAATTAGTGGAAGAGTGCTGTGTGTGTGTGTGTGTGTGTGTGTGTGTGTGTGTGTGTGTGTGTGTGTGTAATTAGTGGAAGAGTGCTGTGTGTGTGTGTGTTTGTTAATTAAAGCCAAGTCCCTTGTGTGGTTCATTAGAAATGTCTGACATTTAACACTAACACTTCTGCCCTTTGCTTCGTGTGTGTGTGTGTGTGTGTGTGTGTGTGTGTGTGTGTCTGTCTGTCTGTCTGTCTGTCTTCTCTTACTCCAATCTTTTTGCTCTGTGTGTGAGAGACACACCTCAGTCTCAGCAGGAAATGCACAGGAGACTGTAATTAGGACCTTCTTGTACACTGTGTCTTCAGCCCGTGAGGGACGTGTGTGTGTGTGTGTGTGTGTGTGTGTGTGTGTGTGTGTGTGTGTGTGTGTGTGTGTGAAGCACAAGTATATGTTACATTGCAGCACAGTAACATTATTTTCTTCTCATGTCTCAGATGGTTATGAGGTTGGGGTCAGTGCGCAGAGTGAAACCCTTAGGGCATCGATGAAGGGCAGGGGCTGTCAGACCTGGACATTCTAACCACACCCTCACCATTCTAACCCCTCCCACATAATTCTAAGTCTGCCCTCACCTTTCTAACCCCACCCACACCGTTTTAACCCCACCCACACCTTTCTGTCTCTGCCCTGCCCT
>JAUCMX010000012.1:25320366-25345366 GCA_033459395.1 Hemibagrus guttatus | reverse complement strand
CATACACAAACAGTGCGCTGGTATCCTCTTAAATTCAGACGTGAAGTGAATTCAAACTCAAACAATTAATTTCCCACCACAATAGCGTTACCATGACAACAGGAAATAATAATATTAGAGACTATGTTTGGAGGTTTGGGGACGGTCATGTTTGAGGACATTTTTGGTGGCTGTTGACCCTCAGGTTTGGTGACCCTTAGGTTTGAAGGACATCAGAGGTGATGCTGTTCCATTTACATTGTGGTCACGTTTATCATGTGACTCACGTTTATCTCATACGTCCAAGCAGTTGAGGATTAAGGCCTGGCTCTAGGGTCCAGCAGTGGCAGCTCACTGGTCCTGGGATTTGAACCTCAGAACCTTCTGATCAGTAGTCCAGCATCTTAACCACTGAGCTGCTATTGCCCTGTCCTAGCTCCACCCCCTCCATCATGGTCTCCATTACCACTGCATTTGGAGGCCACATGTTTTTGGACACCATCTTCTTCACAGGCTGACGTGTTTGATGTGCTCATCATTTTTGAAGACCATACTAGTGTCAGATTTGGAGGCAGTATTAGTTATCAGACCTCTTCATCAGGATCTTCTGAGACCTGGAATCACGCTAACCTTGCTTCAGCTCTTGCTTTGCGCTCGTATCCTGTCTGACGGAGAACGGAGTCAAATCTGAGTCGATTCATTACTCCATTAAACCACTAACACTTCAAATCTGGGCTTGAATTGATTCTAAATTGAGTCTATTCTTTATTTAGTTGATTCTTAATTAAATTGATTCGTTATTGAATCAATACTTATTTGAGCTGATTCTTAATTGAGTCAATTCTTAATTTAGTCGATTCTTAATTGGGCCGATTCTTAATTGAGGTGATTCTTAATTGAGTCTAATTTTTATTGAGTCGTTTATTTATTGAGTCGATTCTTAATTGAGTTGATTATTAAGCGTCAGGAAGGGCATCCGGCGTAAAACCTGTGCCAAGTTGTTGTGCAGACCAGCTGGTCCGCTGTGGCGACCCTGAACAGGGAGCAGCCGAAAGCTTTATTAATTGGGTCAATTTTTAATTGAGGTGATTCTTAATTGAGTCTATTCTTAATTGAGTCGTTTCCTAATTGAGTCGTTTCTTAATTTAGTTGATTCTTAACTGAGTCAATTTTTTATTGAGTCGATTCTTAATTGTCAGATTTGGACGCAGTCCCACCTGGAGATCTTCACGTTTAGATCCTGTCATGTTTGATGAGCAGAACATTGATTCAGAGATCACCGAGTTACCACACAAGGCTAGCACACAAGGCTAGCACACAAGGCTAGCACACAAGGCTAGCACACAAGGCTAGCACACAAGGCTAGCACACAAGGCTAATCAATAACTACACCATCAAAGTGACTGGAGGCAGAATTAAGAAGCAGAACTGAGGAGGAAACTAGGACGAGCGACCGGGAAACAAGGAAACAGGGTTAACTGGGAAACTAGGACACGACAAACAGCAGGGCTTAAAATGACTGAGTAACGTGAGATGTGTACAGAGTGCACACGGATGAACCAGGGGTGGAGCTAGAACAGGAAGTTAACCTCACCTGGGTTTAATGTGTTACAGTGTATGAACACTCACGGCTCTTACTGCAGCGACGTCAGACAAACTTCCTAGCAAGATTATTGATTATTATTATTATTATTATTATTATTATTATTATTATTGTATTACCCATAATGCCCTGTGGTCAGTGAGATGTAAACACACGCAGTGTTTAAGTGTGTGAAGTAAAATAAAGTATGAAGTTATCTGGAGCATGGAGCTGGAGGAAAATGTTTAGAGCTCATATGCTAGGTGCTAAAACAGCAACTGTCATGCACAGTGTTAGCTAGCGACTTCACAGGCTAGTACAGAGGTTCTGACTAGCCACACGGTGCTGTAGGTTCTTGCGGAGAGCAGCTTGTAGATCGGTACTCAGACTTTTGGATTCCATTTTGCTGATCTTTGCTAAACTCCAGTGTGTGTGTGTGTGTGTGTGTGTGTGTGTGTGTGTGTGTGTGTGTGTGTGTGTAAGATTCCATTAGAGTGGAGATGTTCGGCTTGGCCTGTCTCCAGTGAACTGGTAGAATGTAGGTGTGGCTCAGATACGAGGACTTTCTCCTGCATTCTGAAGGATTTCTCCGTTAGAACATCTCTGTTCAGTGAGAAAAGCTCAAACAGGCAAAGGCACGCTCTCAGGCTGAATCAGTGTGCATGAGGAGCGTTAATTAGATCCATTAATCATTCATTAAGAACAGCAGACTGAGCTGTATTTTCCTCTCCAGTGTCCTAAATCCATTTAGTGTCATTTATATTAATGAACTCTGGCTCTGATTGGCTGTTTGCTTCTAAACACTCTTACTACATTCTATATATCCGTGTCACTCACACACTGGAGAGATGTTCAGGACACACACACACACACACACACACACACACAAACACACACACACACTTTAATGGACTCTTTTTCCAAAAAATATCATTTGCTCCTGTTGTGGTTGTGTCCATGTTGATGAGTGAGTGTGTTTGTCATGGTCCACTCCACAGTGGAGGTGAATATGAAGCTCATATGAAGGGAGACACTTGGGACTTTCAGAGGGATTTGTGTTCTTCTCTAGACTACTAGAGGTGATAAATTCATAGAAAAGAAGAAAGGAATGTTTGTATCTTCAGAGTAAATGTTGAGATCGAACCCATTTCTGCTCTCTGAGATGCTCCAAGTGCTTGTTCATCTAAAAAGCAGCTCAGATTTCATCTTCAACCAGTAACTCTGTGTAAGGTTCTCCAACAGAGGGAAAAACACACGTCTTCAGAGGTTTGAGCCAGGTGCAGACCTGCTCATGCTGCTGGAGTTATCACTCAAAATACTCTCCTTTTTCCTGCCAATAAAACCAGCAGATGAACCAGTCCACATCTGAACCCAGAATGATTGACAGTTATATTAACTGACCCCCAGGAATCCCCACCTCCTTCCTCCATCTTACATTAGTAATGTTTGCTTTAGTCTCCATTCGATTTTCCTGATGCGACGTCCTGCTCTCTGTCACTGGAGAATGTTTGAGTTCATTATGTGAAATTTAATTAAAATACAAGTGTGTGTTTAACTTGTCTATCATTATACACATATAGAGTTATTAAAGAAGCCTCCAAAGAGTCACAGCTAAAAAAATCACACTTTCCATTAAAATTTGAGAGACAACGTTAAGAACCAGCGCAGTCGTGTTCGAACATCACGTGAGGTTAGGTCCAAGGTTAAACATTTAATTTCAGGCACATAGCAAACATGCACACACACACACACACACACACACACACACACACACACACACACACACACACTGACACCAGGAGGATGCAAGTCACAAACTTAATGAGAAACAGAACACTGGAGCACCATGGCAACAGGAAGCAGTTACCATATAAGGAAATGGAGAGACCAACCTTGACGGATGCTTTGTTTTTCAAATGAAATGAAATAGAAAATGTGTTAGATGATTATTAATAGGTGTGTATGTGGATACCCGTGTGAGGAGACGGGATTTGAATACTCATTTACTTACTTCCAGAGAGATCTGACTCTTTATTATCCAGTTTTATCTTGTTCACTAACCTTCTCCATGTGATTCCTAAATACACCATTAATGATAAAATATCATGCATCTTTATTTTAAACTGCTTCCTCAATCTAATCTACCTTTTTTTTTTTTTTTTTAGCTTTTTGCACCTGATCTAAAAGCAACTTCATTTCTGCTGAATTTATTTGATTGTGAAAGTTGATTCCAGATGTTCAGATGCTCCTGCTGGCGTCTTCCTTCTTCCTCTTCCTCTTCCTCTTCCTCTTCAACCTGAGAGACTTTGATAAATGAGTCATTTCACCAACTAATAAACTTTTACTTTGGGAAATAAGCAGTTAATGATGTTTACTGCTGCTTCAGCCACGTTTCCTATCGTTTTCCCATCTGACTCATACATGAGGAGCAGAAGCACGTGACTGCTCTGTTTCTCTCGGAACATGCCAGGAAGTCTGCAGCTGATTACATCAAACAGGCCATGTGTCCAAAATAAATAAAAATAGGAATTTTATAGAGTTTAGCTTCTTGTATATGAAATGGATTTGTGTGATCTTTGTGTGAAACCTGTAATAAATAGGACTCCTTTAGAAGTGTTTATATTAAAAGGTTAGTTTTCTCTCACTTTGTGGATTAATGCTAGTTACACACGTTCCTGTGCTTCAGTTAATGCTGGATACTTCATGCGAGGTGGAGATCATCAGAGCTTCTGCTGAGGTATCTGATGTGATCTGTCCATCATGATGTGATCTGACCATCATATAGTATTAAGATTTTGAATGCTGGATAGTCTGCCCTTAGTTTCAGGCGGTTGATGTGTCCTGCCCTCCCACTGGGGCTCCACATGCCTCCTTGTGGCCCCTCGCTGCTCTCTAGCCAGTGATGGAGGAGTCTGTGGTGTCTCTACCTCTGCAGTCTCTCTCTAATGGGATAATACTCTCAGGAATACTCCAGAGAGATGTATCTCCTGCCCCGTCTCATTCCAGATGGACAGACCTGCTCGGCTCTGTAGTGCGATCTGTTCGGCTTCCATTCACCACAAGGAGGACGGACCTGCTCTGGGTGGCCTGGTGTCGTGGTGAGGGACGTGAGAGCCAGTCATCTAAATATACAAGCATCCTCATGCCTCCTGCAGACCATGTTGAGAGCTCTGGTGGCACCGAAGAAGGTTCTAGAGGAACTGAAATCGTGCACTAAACCAACCTTGTAACTGCAAGACATGAATAACGTCCAGTACTTCAGTTCTCTGAAATCTAGTAGACACCATCATCCTTCTGAACTAAGACATAGGTAGAGTAGAACTCCTTGTTCTGCACCATGGGGTTCACTCACAATCTTACAGCCATAACTCTGTTACAGAAGGAGCAGATTTTGTAGAACAGTGGGGTACATTTTGATGTAGTTTGGAATAGATGAGCTCATGTGGTCAGAAAGGTCTTGGGGGTGAGATCAGAGCTGAAGATCTGAACCTGCATCACTGTGATCAGGACCCACAGGTCTCATGTAGTCACTGACCAGTGAGCAGCTTTTTCAGCTGTAAGACATGGACATTACTGACCATAACTGTTGTTGTGCTGTTTTATAAAAGGTAGATGGGTAAATGCTGTTGTTTTATTAATTATATAACTAGGAGATTTGGAATAAGTCTGCAATCTTGATTTTTATTAGTTGACTAGTAACATGTCCAACTTAAAGCTCTCAATCTGTGATATAAAACTGTTCACTGAAGCTTAGCTTAGATGTTTTTGTTTGATTTTAAGTATATGCCACATGACCCATGTGTCTCTGAGGCTTTATAACACTAAGCATGCAGCTCTGAGAACACTGTGGCTCGTGAGAGGTGTGTTTAAACTACATTCAACTGTCTTCGGAAGTTTATTAAACTGTCTAATTCATAAATTCATGAGTGATGAGATTAGAAACATCATTATTACACAGAGATCAACACACACAGTCTCTCTGTGTGATGGTGCACCAGTATGCAGGAGATATAGATGGGAGTCTGATCTAATGTGGTATGCTGGAGACAGATGGCCACTACGAGGTATTCAGGAGATTGTAGTAACATGGAAGGTGGGAAAAGTAGGAAGTCTGATTTAATGGGGTATGTGGAGGAAAGTGGGAAGTCTGATCTAATGGGGTATGTGGAGGAAAGTTGGAAGTCTGATCTAATGGGGTATGTGGGAAAGGTTAGAAGTCTGATCTAATGGGGTATGTGGAGGAAAGTGGGAAGTCTGATTTAAATGAGTATGTGGAGGAAAGTGGGAAGTCTGATCTAATGGGGTATGTGGGAAAGGTTAGAAGTCTGATCTAATGGGGTATGTGGGAAAGGTTAGAAGTCTGATCTAATGGGGTATGTGGAGGAAAGTGGGAAGTCTGATTTAAATGAGTATGTGGAGGAAAGTGGGAAGTCTGATCTAATGGGGTATGTGGGAAAGGTTAGAAGTCTGATCTAATGGGGTATGTGGTAAAAGTAGGACGTCTGATCTAATGGGGTATGTGGGAAAGGTTAGAAGTCTGATCTAATGGGGTATGTGGGAAAAGTAGGAAGTCTGATTTAAATTAGTATATGGAGGAAAGTGGGAAGTCTGATCTAATGGGGTATGTGGTAAAAGTAGGACATCTGATCTAATGGGGTATGTTGGAATAGTAGGATGTCTGATCTAATGGGGTATATGGGAACAGTAGGATGTCTGATCTAATGGGGTATGTGGGAACAGTAGGATGTCTGATCCAATGGGGTATGTGGGAATAGTAGGATGTCTGATCCAATGGGGTATGTGGGAACAGTAGGATGTCTGATCCAATGGGGTATGTGGGAATAGTAGGATGTCTGATCTAATGGGGTATGTTGGAATAGTAGGATGTCTGATCCAATGGGGTATGTGGGAATAGTAGGATGTCTGATCTAATGGGGTATGTTGGAATAGTAGGATGTCTGATCCAATGGGGTATGTGGGAATAGTAGGATGTCTGATCTAATGGGGTATGTTGGAATAGTAGGATGTCTGATCCAATGGGGTATGTGGGAATAGTAGGATGTCTGATCCAATGGGGTATGTTGGAATAGTAGGATGTCTGATCCATTGGGGTATGTGGGAATAGTAGGATGTCTGATCTAATGGGGTATGTGGAGGAAAGTGGGAAGTTGCATAATGTAAATAGAAATAATTAGCTCTAATAATCTGATGCATGAACTTGATAACAGTGTCTGATGTCAGTCTGTGTTGTATAGTGTAACATTTAGTGTTGAAGCTTTATTACTGTGCTCTGTGTGTGTGTGTGTGTGTGTGTGTGTGTGTGTGTGTGTGTGTGTGTGTGTGTGCATATGCGTGTTTGTTTGTGTTTGTGCGTGTATGTGTGTGTTTGTTTTTTCAGTTTGCGGTACAGTGACCACACTGAGAGATGTGAGGAGTGATGTGGAGATGGAGCGAATGTTCTGCTGCTGATGAGCACATGTTCTGCTGACAGACAGGAAGTGTTTATTACAGAGATGAGTGAAATGAGTGAATGATGGGTTGAAAGATTGAAAGATAAAGCGTTATTCCACTTTCTTTATATCTGTCAGTTCCACCTTACTTACTGGTCAAACATGGAGGAGAATCTGAATGATGTCATTTACTGCTTTTATAAACTCTAAAGCTCTGGAGAAGATCTCTGAGATGGTTTATCAGTGTAACTTTAACACACCGATTCCAAAATTAAGGATAAAAAAAACTTGAATAAATTTACTTTTAGTGAATTCTTTATGTTTCAGAACCTGACAGAGATCTGAGCCACACCACACCTCTGAGTTGCTCTATTAATGAGCTTGTTAGTGGAGGATGAAAGGAAGGTGTGGTAGATGTGTACAGAGTTTAATGAGCTTAATGAAGACATGATCAGTGTTTCATACAGAATCTCAGAAGCTTCATCCTTTTATCCTGAAACAGCTTTCAGTGCCACTGTGTCAGTGTGTGTGCTGTGGTCTGAATATTGACTGTCTGGTGGTTTCACTAGTCTGAGTGATGTGGTCAGTCAGCAAATCTTCAAAAATAATAATAACGATAATTATAATAATGGTCACTTTATTTAATCGCTAGTCACAGAAACTCTAAAATTGAAGTGTCTGGATGGGAAGAGTAACTGGACAGGGAGAGTTTAGAGCACTTAGACCTGAAGACACTTAGTACTGAAGGTCTCTGTCTAGGTTTTAGTACATGGGGTCTTGGTCTCATTACCTGAGGTCTTGGTCATTAATCTGGTTCTTTGTCTAAGTCGCATTACTCTGGGCCACGGTCATTACTCTGGTTCTTGGTCTTGGTCATTAATCTGGTTCTTGATGTCATCACCATCATCATCATCACCAATATCATGATCATCATCAACATCATCACCATCACTATTATCACCATCATCATCATCATGACCATCATCATCATTACCATCATCATCATCATCATCATCATCATAAATTTCACCATCATCATCACCATCACTATTTATAATCATCATAATCACCATTATCATTATCATCATTAGCATCATCATCATCATCCTCCAAATTCAGCAGCATAGCAAAACACTGTGTTTTTCCCTCTGTTAGAGAACCTTACACAGAGTTACTGGTTGAAGATGAAATCTGAGCTGCTTTTTAGATGAACAAGCACTTGGAGCATCTCAGAGAGCAGAAATGGGTTCGATCTCAACATTTACTCTGAAGATACAAACATTCCTTTCTTCTTTTCTATGAATTTATCACCTCTAGTAGTCTAGAGAAGAACACAAATCCCTCTGAAAGTCCCAAGTGTCTCCCTTCATATGAGCTTCATATTCAAATTCAAATTTTGTCACATACAAAATCATACACAGTACGATATGTAGTGAAATGCTTTTTTTGACTGTCCTTGTTAAGAGAGGAACATAAAAAAAGATATAAATGAATAAAGATTAGGAGATCTACCAGAATAATAAAAATATGAAAATATTTGAAAGAAAGAAATATGATAAATTATAATTATAAATTATAAATAATTATAAATTATTATCCAATAGATATAAGATATGCATATATATATATATATATATATATACCAGTGGCGGACCGTCAGGGCCTGCAAGGCCTTCTCTGCTGGCCTAAAAAAATATCTGAATCACAAACTGATGTTAATTATATTTTGTCCATGAATACTTATTAAATAATTCCAAACGGTCTGTCAGCTTCCTTTCATAGCTTTTCCGATGGTTGCGCTGCTTCAAGACATGTATTTTCGTATTAAAGCATTTAACCAATCACATTTCAGCCATCATTTGTTGCCAGGCAGGGTCAAAGTCAAAGAAGTCTGCCTGGAGGCCTTCACAATCCGTTCTGCAGGCCCTCTAACACAAAATAAATGTCCATGAAACTTTTGCTTCAACCAATCAGATTTTGAGTTGGTTTCACTAGGGCCCTCTAGCAGGCGTAAGGCAACGTCACCGTATTCAGACCCGTTGATTGGATAGGATCGTGATGGAACTGAAGCGCACGGATAATCTGTACTGTTTTTGAGGAAAGAGAGGAGGATGGATTTTGTTTACAAATAATCAGAATTTTTGGTGAGTAAAACGTTGCGATTTTCCTAAATAATTTTGCAAGTTTATGAGGTTATTATTGATGTTTTTTATGTGTGTCGCGGCTGTAGCTGCAGTAGGAGGAGACTTGTTCACCCCTGGTTTGTCTATTCAATAAAGGCATTTATTGTGGCTACAGGAGTTATCTATCTGCGATGCAACGGCTCTTTAGACTGTATTTCTGCATATTAAGATGGTTTTTATAACCATAAATTGGTTTTTGAGGGGCGGGTTGATTCAGACGGAGCACTACTGAAGGCCTAGGTGTGAAATGCACGGTCCACCACTGATATATACACGCATACATACAGTGCTGCATGAAAGTTTGTGAACCCCTTGAGCTGTTCTGACTTTCCCAAATAAAAGGCTTCACTTACTTTTGCACATACAATAATTCAATCTTTCATGTAGTTTTTTGGCTACTTGCAAAATTCCCTCTAAACAAACATATGCAATTGATCAACATACATCTGACATTTAATTTATAAAAAGCATGTGATGATAAAATAAAAAAATCAAGGTACAACAACAGAAAAGTCTGAACAGCGCAAGGGGTTCACAAACTTTCAAGCAGCACTGTACATATATATATATACATGAATACATAAATACACGTGTACACCAATGTATATATATATATATATACTGTAAAAATGTAGATATATATACCTGGGTGTAGCAGGAATGTCAGGGAGTAGAGTTACAACAGTAAAGTAAAGTGACGGTGCAAAAACCATATGGATGGTTTAGTGAGACAGACTGTGCAGTGTAGTGCAGCTATTGTGTGTGCAACAGCCTACTGAGGTAGTGTTTTATTTTATGAAAGTCCAGAGAAAAGTCTAGAAAGTCCAGGTTCTAGGTGTTCTGGTTGAGGGCCCGAATGGCCTACGGGAAGAAGCTCCTCCTCATTCTCTCTGTGTTTGCCTTCAAGGAGCGGAAACGTTTCCCTGACTGCAACAGAGGGAAGAGTCCGTTGTTGGGATGGCTGAGGTCTTTCATTATCTTCCTGGCTTTGGTCCAGCACCGCTTGCTATATATAGTCTTCAGGTCGGTGAGCTCAGCACGGATGATACGCTCAGCTGATCACACCACCCTCTGGAGAGCTCGCCTGTCCTGCTTGGTGCTGTTTCCAAACCAGGCTGTGATGCTTCCCGTTAGGATGCTCTCACTGGTGCAGGTATAGAACGTCTTTAGCACCTTCGAGGGCAGTTTAAAGTCCTTTAAGCATCTGAGATGGTAAAGACGCTGCCGGGCCTTTTTCACCAGGGTGTTGATGTGACAGGACCATGGCAGTTCCTGCATGATGTGAACACCTAGGTACCGAAAACTGTCCACTCTCTCCACTGGGGTCCCATTGATAATGAGGATGCTGGTAATTCCTCCTCTCCTGCTTTGTACTGAAGTCCACTATCAGCTCCTTAGTCTTGCTGATGTTCAGGAGGAGACTGTTGTCCTGGCACCATGTCTCCACGTTTTTAATCTCCTCTAGGTAGGCCGTCTCGTTGTAGTTGGAGATCAGGTGTACCACAGCAGTGTCGTCCGCAAACTTGATGATGTTGGTGGAGCTGGAAGTGGCCACACAGTCATAGGTGTACAGTGAGTACAGCAGGGGGCTCAGAACACAACCCTGGGGGGCTCCAGTGCTGAGGGCAAATGAGGGTGAGACACGTTGCTGTGAGCCTCAACCTCGAAGCGAGCATAAAAGGTGTTTAGCTCGTCTGCCAGAGAAGTGTCTGCATTCACCGTTCTGGAAGGTGTTCTGTAGTCCGTTACTGTTCTTAGTGCCTGCCACAGACTCCTAGAGCCACTTTGATGAAATTGTGGCTAGTTTATTTTCGTAACGCTGCTTCGCCTCTTTCACCACACTGCGCATGCTGTAGGATGCAGCCTTATACTTGTCCATGTGTCCACTGGCAAGCCCCGAGTTGTATGCGGAGGAGCAAGATCTCAGAGCATCACGGACGGTTTTATCCACCCACGGCTTCTGATTGGGAAACGTTCTGATGATAGTTTTGTAAACTGTCATCTGCTAGTTTCCCGATAAATCCCACAACCATTTCCGTAAACACGTTGACGTCATCAGATCTGCGTCTAAACATGTCCCAGTCTGCGTCATCCAGAGCGTCTTGTAGAGCGGCCACTGATTGGTTCGTCCAGTGCGTGACCTCCCGCTTAACCGGATCTTCCTGCTTTAGCCTTTGTTTATATCTAGGCATGAGGAAGATGGTGGCGTGGTACGATTTCCTAAACGGTGGACGTGACTGTGCTTTGTAGCAGACTTTGAACTGTGTTTAGCAGTGGTCCAGTGTTCTTCCACCCCTGGTGGGGCAGGTGATGTGTTGATGAAGGTTTGGGGCTGCGTGTTTGACGTTAGCACTGTTGAAGTCCCCCACCACAATGAGCGCAGCGTCACGGTGTTATGTCTGGTGAAGAGTGAGAGCTTCATGCAGCTCCCATAAAGCGGTGTCCGTGTCCGCCTGAGGTGGGATATAAACAGCGCTGATTATGACAGAACTAAATTCCCAAGGAAGGTGGAAAGGGCGACATTTGATGGTCAGAAGCTCCAGTTTGGGTGAGCAGCAGCGTGAAAGAGGTGAAATGATTGAGATTCTGCTTTCCACTGAGGTTTGAAGGTGTAAAGATAAAGCAGTCAGATAATCATAGAGTCAGCATCTGGGTTGAAATGTTCATATAAAACCTCCAAAGATCAAACTGCACATTAAAACACGACTTTATTCATATTGATTCCAGGCTTTAATCCATATTTCCTGCTTACTTGAGTTTTCCTCCTGGATTTGTCTAAATGTAGCTGTGACGCTCGAGATGCTCAAAAGGAATATTGAGTGTTTCTGCTGCCATGGAAACAGCCATAAAAACGGATCATGACCTTGGATTAATCAGATAATGGAGGAAAAGATAAATAGATAAACACACAGACGGAGAGATGTAGGTATTGATGTAGTCTGGGAACGTCACCACTCATTAGCGTTAGAGTCATGGCCTCCTGCAGCTGCAGAAAGCTTGATTTTATTTCTGATGGCCTGAAATTAAAAATGCATGCCAGAGTTTTCTCACAGTGATGGAGTGACAATGCTGCCTGGCATCATGGAAAATAATCGAGCTTCCTCATGTATTATACATGTTTCGAACCACTGCAATAAAGGGAGTAGGAAGGAGCCATTGTGTCGTGTAGATACGGTTCCTCACAGGCCGAGTGCCTTAAATACCAGTGAGGATGAGATCAACTAGACCGAACCTTCATCTGCATTAAATAACCTTGTCTGATCTCACTGTCTGATCTGCATCACTCCCCTGCACCAAAGGAGTTCATGTGAGGAGTTCATGCGAGGAGTTCATGCAAGGAGTTCATGCAAGGAGTTCATGTGAGGAGTTCTTGTGAGGAGTTCATGTGGAGAGTTCATGTGGAGAGTTCATGTGGAGAGTTCATGTGAGGAGTTCATGTGGAGCGTTCATGTGAGGAGTTCATGTGAGGAGTTCATGTGGAGAGTTCATGTGGAGAGTTCATGTGAGGAGTTCATGTGGAGTGTTCATGTGAGGAGTTCATGTGAGGAGTTCATGTGGAGCGTTCATGTGGAGCGTTCATGTGAGGAGTTCATGTGGAGAGTTCATGTGGGGAGTTCATGTGGAGCGTTCATGTGAGGAGTTCATGTGGAGCGTTCATGTGGAGCGTTCATGTGGGGAGTTCATGTGGAGAGTTCATGTGAGGAGTTCATGTGGAGTGTTCATGTGGAGAGTTCATGTGAGGAGTTCATGTGGAGCGTTCATGTGGAGAGTTCATGTGAGGAGTTCATGTGAGGGGTTCATGTGGGGAGTTCATGTGGAGAGTTCATGTGAGGAGTTCATGTGAGGAGTTCATGTGAGGAGTTCATGTGGAGCGTTCATGTGGAGAGTTCATGTGGAGCGTTCATGTGAGGAGTTCATGTGGAGAGTTCATGTGGGGAGTTCATGTGGAGCGTTCATGTGAGGAGTTCATGTGGAGCGTTTATGTGGAGCGTTCATGTGGGGAGTTCATGTGAGGAGTTCATGTGGAGAGTTCATGTGAGGAGTTCATGTGGAGCGTTCATGTGGAGCGTTCATGTGAGGAGTTCATGTGGGAGTTCATGTGGAGAGTTCATGTGAGGAGTTCATGTGGAGCGTTCATGTGAGGAGTTCATGTGGAGCGTTCATGTGGAGCGTTCATGTGGAGCGTTCATGTGAGGAGTTCATGTGAGGAGTTCATGTGGAGCGTTCATGTGAGGAGTTCATGTGGGGAGTTCATGTGAGGAGTTCATGTGGAGAGTTCATGTGGAGCGTTCATGTGAGGAGTTCATGTGGAGCGTTCATGTGGGGAGTTCATGTGAGGAGTTCATGTGGAGAGTTCATGTGGGGAGTTCATGTGGAGAGTTCATGTGAGGAGTTCATGTGAGGAGTTCATGTGGAGAGTTCATGTGGAGAGTTCATGTGAGGAGTTCATGTGGAGCGTTCATGTGAGGAGTTCATGTGGAGAGTTCATGTGAGGAGTTCATGTGGAGAGTTCATGTGAGGAGTTCATGTGGAGAGTTCATGTGGAGAGTTCATGTGAGGAGTTCATGTGGAGCGTTCATGTGAGGAGTTCATGTGAGGAGTTCATGTGAGGAGTTCATGTGGGGAGTTCATGTGGAGAGTTCACGTGGAGCGTTCATGTGAGGAGTTCATATGGAGAGTTTATGTGGAGAGTTCATGTGGAGAGTTCATCTGAGGAGTTCATGTGGAGAGTTCATGTGGAGCGTTCATGTGAGGAGTTCATGTGGAGCGTTCATGTGGAGCGTTCATGTGGGGAGTTCATGTGGAGAGTTCATGTGAGGAGTTCATGTGAGGAGTTCATGTGGAGCGTTCATGTGGAGCGTTCATGTGGGGAGTTCATGTGAGGAGTTCATGTGGAGAGTTCATGTGAGGAGTTCATGTGAGGAGTTCATGTGGAGCGTTCATGTGAGGAGTTCATGTGGAGCGTTCATGTGAGGAGTTCATGTGGAGAGTTCATGTGAGGAGTTCATGTGAGGAGTTCATGTGGAGAGTTCATGTGAGGAGTTCATGTGGAGAGTTCATGTGAGGAGTTCATGTGGAGAGTTCATGTGAGGAGTTCATGTGGAGAGTTCATGTGGAGAGTTCATGTGAGGAGTTCATGTGGAGCGTTCATATGAGGAGTTCATGTGAGGAGTTCATGTGAGGAGTTCATGTGGGGAGTTCATGTGGAGAGTTCATGTGAGGAGTTCATGTGGAGAGTTCATGTGAGGAGTTCATGTGGAGAGTTCATGTGAGGAGTTCATGTGGAGCGTTCATGTGGAGAGTTCATGTGAGGAGTTCATGTGGAGCGTTCATATGAGGAGTTCATGTGAGGAGTTCATGTGGAGAGTTCATGTGGAGAGTTCATGTGAGGAGTTCATGTGGAGAGTTCATGTGAGGAGTTCATGTGGAGAGTTCATGTGAGGAGTTCATGTGGAGAGTTCATGTGGAGAGTTCATGTGAGGAGTTCATGTGGAGCGTTCATATGAGGAGTTCATGTGAGGAGTTCATGTGAGGAGTTCATGTGGGGAGTTCATGGGGAGAGTTCACGTGGAGCGTTCATGTGAGGAGTTCATGTGGAGAGTTCATGTGAGGAGTTCATGTGGAGAGTTCATGTGAGGAGTTCATGTGGAGAGTTCATGTGGAGAGTTCATGTGAGGAGTTCATGTGGAGCGTTCATATGAGGAGTTCATGTGAGGAGTTCATGTGAGGAGTTCATGTGAGGAGTTCATGTGGAGAGTTCATGTGGAGAGTTCATGTGAGGAGTTCATGTGGAGAGTTCATGTGGAGAGTTCATGTGGAGCGTTCATGTGAGGAGTTCATGTGGAGAGTTCATGTGAGGAGTTCATGTGGAGAGTTCATGTGGAGAGTTCATGTGGAGCGTTCATGTGAGGAGTTCATGTGGAGCGTTCATGTGAGGAGTTCATGTGGAGAGTTCATGTGAGGAGTTCATGTGGAGAGTTCATGTGAGGAGTTCATGTGGAGAGTTCATGTGGGGGAGTTCATGTGAGGAGTTCATGTGAGGAGTTCATGTGGAGCGTTCATGTGAGGAGTTCATGTGGAGAGTTCATGTGGAGAGTTCATGTGAGGAGTTCATGTGGAGAGTTCATGTGAGGAGTTCATGTGGAGAGTTCATGTGGAGAGTTCATGTGAGGAGTTCATGTGGAGCGTTCATATGAGGAGTTCATGTGAGGAGTTCATGTGAGGAGTTCATGTGAGGAGTTCATGTGGAGAGTTCATGTGGAGAGTTCATGTGAGGAGTTCATGTGAGGAGTTCATGTGAGGAGTTCATGTGAGGAGTTCATGTGGAGAGTTCATGTGGAGCGTTCATATGAGGAGTTCATGTGAGGAGTTCATGTGAGGAGTTCATGTGAGGAGTTCATGTGGAGAGTTCATGTGAGGAGTTCATGTGGAGAGTTCATGTGGAGAGTTCATGTGGAGCGTTCATGTGAGGAGTTCATGTGGAGAGTTCATGTGAGGAGTTCATGTGGAGAGTTCATGTGGAGAGTTCATGTGGAGCGTTCATGTGAGGAGTTCATGTGGAGCGTTCATGTGAGGAGTTCATGTGGAGAGTTCATGTGAGGAGTTCATGTCGAGAGTTCATGTGAGGAGTTCATGTGGAGAGTTCATGTGAGGAGTTCATGTGAGGAGTTCATGTGAGGAGTTCATGTGAGGAGTTCATGTGGAGAGTTCATGTGGAGAGTTCATGTCGAGAGTTCATGTGAGGAGTTCATGTGGAGAGTTCATGTGAGGAGTTCATGTGAGGAGTTCATGTGAGGAGTTCATGTGAGGAGTTCATGTGGAGAGTTCATGTGGAGAGTTCATGTGAGGAGTTTATGTGAGGAGTTCATGTGAGGAGTTCATGTGGAGCGTTCATGTGAGGAGTTCATGTGGAGCGTTCATGTGAGGAGTTCATGTGGAGCGTTCATGGGGGAGCGTTCATGTGGGGAGTTCATGTGAGGAGTTCATGTGGAGAGTTCATGTGGAGAGTTCATGTGATGAGTTCATGTGGAGCGTTCATTTGACGAGTTCCTGTGAGGAGTTCATGTGGAGAGTTCACGTGAAGGAGTTGCAGACGTTTCACATCAGACGTTTCACATCAGGCTGCAGGATGCTCCAGGATGTAGTGTTAGCATGGATGCTAAGCTTAATGCCGGTGTAATTTGAGATGATGATGTTAATAATCCACCAGAAGCTCTGATGATGTTGCTGATCTCGGGATCTCTGTTCACTTCTCTCCATATCTCTTCACATCTTGCTCATGGTGAACGTGTGCAGCGTTTTCTTTTTCTGTTTTGTTTTATTTGATCTCCTACAGCTGGATGTTCTCTCTTCCACACCCACATCTGATCTGTCTGATCTGATCTACCTTCTATACTTATATACATCTAATCTGTGAAGTTTGTCTAATCTCTTCTGCACTGCCTCATTCTGCTGCACTCTCACTGCTTTGTCTGATCTCTCCTACCAATGCTTCACCTTCTCATCTTGCCTACTCTGTCTTGTCTGATCTTGACTCATCTGCCAAGATTATCTTGCCTAATCTTTTCAGGTTTGCTTATTTAGTTAATTTGTCTGATCTGACTATCTGATCTCCTCTTTACAGCTCTGTTTTTCTGTTTCTACACTCATGTCTGATCTGATCTATGCTCATTAGTTGTATATCTTCTTGTTTCTCTTGTCTTTTTATCCTTTTCTTCTGTTTTATTGTTTAATCATTGCTTTTCTGTCTTGTCTGATCTGGCCTGTCTAATGTTTTAGTCTAATGTCATTGTCATGTCCAATCTATTCTTCATTTTCTTGTCTGATACTTTTAAAATTTTTCTTTTCTCTTCTTTCCTGAGTTTTTTATTAGGTATTGTAACGGCATTTCAGTCACTGCTGTTTGAAAAGAATTGAAAGAAAGGAAGCCTTATCTGTCCATTGTCCCATTGTCCATACAGTAATCTGAATGTCCTATAGATTAATATCTGTGGCACCAACGTAGGCTGAAATGCAAGCCTATCTGCTGCTGCCCTCCATCTGCTCCTTCTTGGTAGACTGAAAAGCCTTAGCTTTGAGACATAGTCTGTAAAGCAAACATATCCAGACCACCTTGAAGTATCAAGCCAGCCACTGAAGGAAAACAGTGCATAAAGAGTCCATATGACTAGCTCTGAAACCAAAGTTTCCCAATCAAGCTCCTCCTGGCTGGATAAGCACTTACAAAGACAATACTTTCCTCTCCTCCAAACCATACTCACTTCTTCTCTCCCTTCACCTGGCTATATACAAGAGGGGGAATACAGCATAGTGCCCCCTTAGAGCATGGTAGTGAAATTGCGATGAAAAGGCTCGGTAACCGAGTTCTGGACGGTTACAGTATGATCAGCATTGCCTTGCCTTGTCTGATCTTTCCTATGTCGTACACTCATGTCTGATCTCGCCTGATCTGCTGTATCTTCTGTATTTCTGTAACATCTGTGATGATCTCCTCTGAGCTGTCTCATTTAGTCTCTGTCAGATATCATTTGTCTCGTCTGATCTCTTCCCCCTCTTCACTTTCTTGTGTCTAACGTTAATCTAATCTTCTTCGTCTGATATTTCCTGTATTTTTTCTTCTCCAGCCTCTCTTGCTCTGTCGTTTTTCATCTTTTTTTCCTTCCTGTGATCAGATCTGCCTTATCGTGCCTGATCTTTGCTGTCTTTTCTTATCTGATCGCTCATGTCCTGTGAGGTCGTTGTCATAATGATTTATTTACTGTTTCCGCTCTTTTCTTATCTAAACCTCTTTCCTGGATATCTAATTCCACATGTACATATGTTCTTGTCTGATCTTTCTCCTCTCCTCCTGTCTAATCTCCTCAGCTTTACTTTACACAGATCCTTAATGTTCTCTTGTGTATTTAAGGATTATTACTAGCGCTTAGTCAGCTAGTTAAGTGTGTAAACCCAGTCTGAGGGAATCAGACGATACGAATCTCCACTGAGGAGACGTCACAACACTGGCTGATGAAATAACAACAATAATAATAATAACAAAACAACAACAACAACAAAACAACAATAATAATAATAATAATAATAACAAAACAACAACAACAATAATAATAAATAATAGTAATAATAATAGTAATAATAATAATAATAATAATAACAAAACAACCCCTCCTTGAACCGCCACCTTATTGTGGTGGAGGGGTTTGAGTACCCGAATGAACCTAGGAGCCATGTTGTCAGGGGCCTAGTGCTCCTGGTAGGGTCTCCCAAGGCAAACAGGTTCTAGGTGACAGGACAGACTAAGAGTGGTTCAAGACTCTTATGGAAGAAAAATCAAGGACTGTTACGTCGCCCGGACTGGCGTCACCGGGGCCCCACCCTGGAGCCAGGCCTGGGGTTGGGGCACGCAGGCGAGCGCCTGGTGGCCGAGTCTTTGCCTGCGGGACTCGGCCAGGCACAGCCCGAAGAAACAATGTAGGCCCACCTTTCCGTAGGCCCACCACCCGCAGGAAGGAGCATAAGAGTCTGGTGCAATGTGTTTTGGGTAGCGGTCATGGGCGGGGGCCCCGGCGACCCAAACCCTGGACAAAGAA
This sequence comes from Hemibagrus guttatus, assembly GCA_033459395.1. Taxonomy (NCBI): domain Eukaryota; kingdom Metazoa; phylum Chordata; class Actinopteri; order Siluriformes; family Bagridae; genus Hemibagrus; species Hemibagrus guttatus. The sequence goes on along the minus strand of JAUCMX010000012.1, from coordinate 25,326,582 downwards.
TCTGGCTTTTGGGACATGGAATGTCACCTCACTGGGGGGGAAGGAGCCCGAGCTGGTGAGGGAGGTTGAGCGGTACCGGATAGAGATAGTCGGGCTTGCCTCCACACACAGCCTGGGCTCTGGAACCGAACTCCTTGAGAGAGGTTGGACTCTCCTCTTCTCTGGAGTGCCCCATGGTGAGAGGCGTCGGGCTGGGGTGGGCTTGCTTATAGCCCCCCAGCTCAGCCGCCATGTGCTGGAGTTTTTCCCGGTAAACAAGAGGGTTGTTTCCCTGCGCCTTCGGGCCGGAGATAGGTGTCTCACTGTTGTTTCGGCTTATGGGCCAAATGGCAGTGTGGAGTACCCAACCTTCTTGGAGACCCTGCGAGGGGTGCTGGAAGGTGCTTCGACTGGGGACTCCATAGTTTTGCTGGGGGACTTCAACGCCCATGTGGGCAACGACAGTGATACCTGGAGGGGTGTGATTGGGAGGAACGGCCCCCTGATCTGAACTCGAGTGGTGTCCTGTTGCTGGACTTCTGTGCTAGTCACAGCCTGTCCATAACGAACACCATGTTCAAGCATAAGGGTGTCCATCAGTACACGTGGTACCAGGACACCCTATGCCGGAGATCAATGATCGACCTCTGATCGTGTCATCTGACCTTCGGCCGCATGTCTTGGACACTCGGGTGAAGAGAGGGGCGGAGCTGTCAACTGATCACCACCTGGTGGTGAGTTGGATCCACTTGCGGAGGAGGATGCCGGACAGACTTGGCAGGCCCAAACGTATTGTGAGGGTCTGTTGGGAACGTCTTGCTGATCCCTCTGTTAGGGGGGTCTTCAACTCCCACCTCCGGGAGAGTTTCAACCAGATCCCACGGGAGGTTGGGGACATTGAGTCTGAGTGGACCATGTTCTCCACCTCCATTGTTGACGCAGCCATCCGGAGCTGTGGCCGTAAGGTCTCTGGTGCCGGTCGCGGTGGCAATCCCCGAACACAGTGGTGGACACTGGAAGTAAGGGATGCCGTCAAGCTGAAGAAGGAGTCCTATCAAGCCTGGTTGGCTCGGGGGACTCCGGAGGCAGCTGAGGCATACCGGCAGGCCAAGCGAACTACAGCCATGGTGGTCTCGGAAGCAAAAACTCGGGTCTGGGAGGAGTTGGAGGCCATGGAGAAGGACTATTGGATGGCCTCGGGGAAATTCTGGCAGACCGTTCGGCGCCTCAGAAGGGGTAAGCAGCTCTCTGCCAACACTGTTTATGGTGGAGGTGGAGAGTTGCTGGTCTCGACTGGGGATATTGTCGGACGGTGGAAGGAATACTTTGAGGATCTCCTCAACCCTACTGACACGCCTTCTGTAGAGGAACCAGAGGCCGGGGACTCAGAGGTAGATTCATTCATCACCCAAGCTGAGGTCACTGAGGTAGTTCAGCATCTCCTTGGTGGCAAGGCACCGGGGGTGGATGAGATTCGCCCTGAGTACCTTAAGTCTCTGGATGTTGTGGGGCTGTCTTGGCTGACACATCTCTGCAACATAGCGTGGCGGTCAGGGACAGTGCCTCTGGACTGGGCGACCGGGGTGGTAGTCCCTCTTTTTAAGAAGGGGGACCGGAGGGTGTGTTCCAACTATAGGGGATCACACTCCTCAGCCTCCCAGGGAAAGTCTATTCCAGAGTACTGGAGAGGAGAGTCCGACCGTTAGTCGAACCTCGGATACAGGAGGAGCAATGCAGTTTTCGACCTAGTCGTGGAACACTGGACCAGCTCTATACCCTCCACAGGGTGCTCGAGGGTTCGTGGGAGTTTGCCCAACCAGTCCACATGTGTTTTGTGGACTTGGAGAAGGCTTTTGACCGTGTCCCTCGTGGCATTCTGTGGGAGGTGCTCTGGGAGTACGGGGTCCGTGGGCCTCTGTTAAGGGCTGTTCGGTCTCTATATAACCGGAGCAGGAGCTTGGTTCGCATTGCCAGCTGTAAGTCAGATCTGTTCCCAGTGCATGTTGGACTCTGACAGGGCTGTCCTTTGTCACCAGTTCTGTTCATTGTTTTTATGGACAGAATTTCTAGGCACAGCCAGGGGCTGGAGGGAGTCCGGTTTGGGGACCACAGGATTTCATTTTTTGATTTTTGCAGATGATGTTGTCCTGTTGGCCTCTTCAGGCCTGGACTTACAGCATGCACTGGGGCGTTTTGCAGCTGAGTGTGAAGCGGCTGGGATGAGGGTCAGCACCTCCAAATCCGAGGCCATGGTTCTCGACTGGAAAAAGGTGGCTTGCACCCTTCAGGTTGGAGGGGAGGTCCTTCCTCAAGTGGAGGAGTTTAAGTATCTCGGGGTCTTGTTCACGAGTGAGGGAAGGATGGATTGTGAGATTGACAGACGGATCGGTGCAGCGGCAGCAGTAATGCGGTCTATGTACCGGTCTGTTGTGGTAAAGAAGGAGCTAAGCTGTAAGGCGAAGCTCTCGTTTTACCAGTCAATCTACATTCCTTCTCTCACCTATGGTCATGAGCTCTGGGTTATGACCGAAAGGGTAAGATCCCGGATACAAGCGGCCGAAATGAGCTTCCTCCGTAGGGTGGCAGGGCGCTCCCTTAGAGATAGGGTGAGGAGCTCTGTCACCCGGGAGGAGCTCGGGGTAGAGCCACTGCTCCTCCACATCGAGAGGGGCCAGTAGAGGTGGCTTGGGCAACTGTCTCAAATGCCTCCTGAACATCTCCATGGGGAGGTGTTCCAGGCATGCCTTACTGGGAAGAGACCCCGGGGAAGACCCAGGACACGCTGGAGAGACTATGTCTCTTGGTTGACCTGGGAATGGCTCGAAATCTCTCCGGAAGAGCTGGAGGAAGTGTCTAGGGAGAGGGAGGTCTGGGCATCCCTACTTAGACTGCTGCCCCTGCAACCCGGCTCCGGATAAGCGGAAGACAATGAATGAATGAATAACAAAACAACAACAACAACAACAACAATAATAATAATAGTAATAATAATAGTAGTAATAATAATAATAATAATAATAATAATAATAATAATAATAATCTTCTTCTTCTTCTTCTTTCGGCTTTTCCCTTCAGGGGTCGCCACAGCGAATCATCTCTCTCCACCTATCCCTATCTTCTGCATCCTCAACACTTCCACCCACTAGCTTCATATCCTCATTAATTCCATCCATATACCTCCTCTTTGGCCTTCCTCTTTGCCTCCTGCCTGGCAGCTCCATGTCCAACATTCTCCTACCAATATACTCACTCTCCCTCCTCTGAACATGTCCAAACCATCTTAATCTGGCCTCCCTAACTTTGTCCCCCAAACGTCCAACATGAGCTGTCCCTCTGATGTACTCGTTCCTAATCCTGTCCAATCTTGTCACTCCCAAAGAGAACCTCAACATCTTCAGCTCTGCTACCTCTAGCTCTGACTCCTGTCTCTTCCTCAGTGACACTGTCTCTAAACCATACAGCATGGCCGGTCTCACCACTGTCCTGTACACCTTCCCCTTGATTCTCGCTGATATTTTCCTATCACACAGAACTCCCCACACTTTTCTCCACCCATTCCAACCTGCCTGCACTCACTTCTTTACCTCTTTCCCACACTCTCCATTACTCTGGACTGTTGACCCCAAGTACTTAAACTCCTGTACCTTCTTCACCTCTTCACCCTGTAACCTTACTGTTCCATTTCCCTCCCTTTCATTCACACACATGTACTCAGTCTTACTACGACTGACTTTCATTCCTCTTCTCTCCAGCGCAAACCTCCACCTCTCCAGGTTTTCCTCCACCTGCTCCCTGCTCTCACTACAGATCACAATGTCATCTGCAAACATCATTGTCCAAGGAGACTCCTGTCTGACCTCCTCTGACAACTGGTCCATCACTATAGCAAACAGGAAGGGGCTCAGAGCCGATCCCTGATGCAGTCCCACCTCCACTTTGAACTCCTCTGTCTGACCTACAGCACACCTCACCACTGTCCTGCTCCTCTCATACCACTCTGACATACTTCTCTGCTACTCCTGACTTCCTCATACAGTACCACAGCTCTTCTCTTGGCACCCTGTCATACGCTTTCTCCAAGTCTACAAACACACAGTGCAACTCCCTCTGACCATCCCTATACTTCTCCATCAAAATTCTCAGAGCAAAAATTGCATCAGTTGTGCTCTTTCTGGGCATGAAGCCATACTGCTGCTCACAAATTTCCACTACCTTCCTTAACCTAGCTTCAACTACTCTTTCCCATACCTTCATTGTATGGCTCATCAACTTTATCCCCCTATAGTTGCTGCAACTCTGCACGTCACCCTTATTCTTAAAGATCGGCACTAACACACTTCTTCTCCATTCCTCAGGCATCCTCTCACTCTCTAAAACCCTGTTGAACAAACTAGCTAAAAATTCCACTGCTGCCTCTCCCAGACACTTCCAGACCTCCACCGGGATGTCATCAGGACCGACTGCCTTCCCACTTTTCATCCTCTTCAAAGCTTTCCTGACTTCATCCTTTCTAATCTTATCTACTTCCTGTTCCACAGAGTTCACCCCTTCTACTCTTTTTTCCCTCTCATTTTCCTCATTCATCAGCTCCTCAAAGTACTCCTTCCATCTCCTCTGTACACTCTCCTCACTTGTGAGCACCCTTCCATCTCTATCCTTAATAACTCTAACTTGCTGCACATCCTTCCCATCTCGATCCCTCTGCCTAGCTAACCTGTACAAGTCCTTCTCTCCTTCTCTAGTGTCTAACCTAGTGTACAACTCGTCATATGCCTTCTGCTTGGCCTTAGACACCTCCCTCTTCACTCTGCGTTGTAACTCCTTGTATTCCTGTCTATTCTCTTCAGTCCTGTCCATGTCCCACTTCTTCTTGGCTAACCTCTTCCTCTGGATACTATCCTGAACTTCCTCATTCCACCACCAAGTCTCCTTATCTTCTTTCCTCCTTCCAGATGACACACCCAGCACCTTTCTCCCTGTCTCCCTGATCACTTCTGCTGTAGTTTCCCAGTCATCTGGCAGCACTACCTGCCCACCCAGAGCCTGCCTCAACTTCTCTCTAAATTCCTCACAACATTCCTCCTTTTTCAGCTTCCACCACTTGGTTTTCTTCTCCATCTCTATCTTTGACCTCTTCTTCTTACAGACCATCAAAGTCATCCTACACACCACCATCCTATGCTGTCTGGCTACACTTTCTCCCACTACCACTTTACAGTCACTAATCTCTTTCAGATTGCCTCTTCTACATAGGATGTAGTCTACCTGTGTTCTCCTACCTCCACTCTTGTAAGTCACTCTATGCTCCTCCCTCTTCTGAAAATAAGTGTTAACCACAGCCATGTCCATCCTCTTAGCAAAGTCCACTACCATCTGTCCTTCTAGGTTCCTTTCCTTAACTCCAAACTTGCCCATCACCTCCTCATCACCTGTGTTCCCCTCACCAACATGTCCATTAAAATCCGCTCCTATCACCACTCTCTCACCCGTGGGAATACTCTCCATCACCTCATCTAATTCACTCCAGAATCTCTCTTTCTCCTCTAACTCACAACCTACCTGTGGGGCATAACCACTAACAACATTCAACATCACCCCTTCAAACTCTAACTTCAGACTCATCACCCTGTCTGACACTCTCTTCACCTCCAGAACATTCCTCACAAACTCCTCCTTCAGGACCACACCTACCCCATTTCTCTTACTATCCACACCATAATAAAACAGCTTGAATCCTGCTCCTATACTACGAGCCTTGCTCCCCTTCCACCTGGTCTCCTGTACACACAGTATATCCACCTTCCTTCTCTCCATCATATCAGCCAGCTCTCTACCTTTCCCTGTCATAGTACCAACATTCAGAGTTCCTATTCTCAGTCCTACACTCTTACCTTTCCTCTTCTCTCTCTGTCTGTGCACTCTCCTCCCTCCTCTACTTCTTCGACCAACAGTAGCCCAATTTCCACCGGCGCCCTGTAGGTCAACGGCGCCGATGGCGGTCGTTGTTAACCCGGGCCTCGACCGATCCGGTATGAAATTCGTACTGACGATTCGCATGGTTAAATTTGGCAATGTTTTACGCCGGATGCCCTTCCTGACGCAACCCTCTCTATTTATCCGGGCTTGGGACCGGCACAGAAGTCACTGGACTGTGACCCCCATGGCTAGATTAATAATAATAATAATAATAATAATAACAAAACAACAGCAACAATAATAATAATAATAATAATAATA
>JAUCMX010000012.1:25310366-25315366 GCA_033459395.1 Hemibagrus guttatus | reverse complement strand
TGGACAACCAGACCCTTTGTCCCACCTGGAATCTGGGATGTGGGTGCCTGTGATGATCAGCTTGTGTCTTTTGTTGTCGTACGGCGTGCTGTAGGCGAACGTGTGCACTGTCCCAGACTCCTTGGCTACGTCGGATCCAGTCATCCATAGCGGGCACATCTGAGGGCTCACCTGACCAGGGAAACTGATATCCTAGTACACACTGGAACAGTGTGAGGCCAGAAGACGAGTGTTTGAAAGAATTTTGGGCATATTCGGCCCACAGAAGGAACTCGCTCCAGTGTCACTGCTCACGGCTGCAGTATGTACGCAGGTACCTACCTATCTCTTGATTCAAACGCTGCATCTGTCCATTTGACTGAGGGTGATACCCGGAACTGAGACTCACTTTGATTCCTAGGTGCGTACAGAAGGCTTTCCAAACTCGTGACGTGAATTGTGGACCCCAATCGGATACGATGTCTTCTGGGAGGCCATAGAAATGGAATACGTGATGAAACAAGGCTGTGGCGGTTTCCATTGCTGTGGGCAGGCCCTTGAGAGGCACCAGTTGGCATGCTTTTGAGAACCGGTCTACTGCTACTAGGATAGTGGTATATCCTGCTGAACTGGAGAGATCAGTGATGAAATCCACAGCGATGTGGGACCAGGGCCGCTTGGGGATAGGTAGCGGTTCCAGTAGACCAGTAGGGAGCTGTCAGCTGCTTCGAGACTGGGTGCAGGTGCTCACATATTCTTCTACGTCCTGGGCGAGTGTGGGCCACCAGAATCGGTTACTGATCAGAGTCATGGTACGTCGGATGCATGGGTGACCGGAACTGGGTGCTTCATATACCCACTGAATAGTCCGGGGAATGAAGGGAAGCAGGTACGAAGAGCTTGTTTGGTGGGCAGGTTGGAGGTGGAGGTTCTGTGTTCTGTGCCCGCTGAATCTCTGCCTCTAAGTCCCATCTGATGGGTGCAAGAACCATGGCGGGAGGCAGGATGGACTCAGGGTTATTGGAGGGGGTGCTTATTGGGTCATGTCGGCAGGAAAGGGCATTGGCCTTAGCGTTCTTACTACCTGGACGATATGTCACCGTAAAGTGGAATCTGGTGAAGAAGAGGGCCCAGTGGGCTTATCTGGGGTTCAGTCACTTGGCTTTTTGTAGATATTCCAGATTCCGGTGATCAGTCAGCACAGTGAATATACAGAGGGCCCCCTCTAGCCAATGCTGCCATTCTTCCAAAGCTGCCTTAATTAACAGTAGTTCTCGGTTACCTATGTCATAGTTTATTTCTGCTGGACTTAATTTGCGTGAGAAAAATGCACATGGATATACTTTCCCAGGATTCCCTTGGCGCTGTGACAGTATGGCTCCTATTCCGTAACTGGAGGCGTCCACTTCAACAATGAAGGGTTTACTGGGGTCTGGGTACTTTAGGATAGGTGCAGTGGTGAAGCTAGCCTTCAGCTTGTCGAAGGTGGTTTGGGCCTGTGGTATCCAGTGTAAAAGCCGTTGTTTTCCTTGTAGGAGAAAACATGTGGGTCCTGTGGGTCCTGGAGAAACGTTGTCTCATTTCACTATGTACTGCGTCAGCTATATGTGGTTGGAATGACAATAAAAGCTTCTTGACTTGACTTGACTAGGAGTGAGGTTAAGGGACTGGTGATACAACTGTAATTCTTTGTAAAATGGTGGTAAAAATTTGAAAACCCCAGGAATCTCTCCTTTATCGTGGTGGGTTCGGGCCACTCTGCCGCTGTCTTGACTTTTCCGGCGTCCATTTCCACACCCATCTGTGAGATTACATAGCCCAGGAAAGTAATGGTGTCTTTGTGGAATTCACACTTCTCTGCCTTGACATATAGTTTATGGTGTAGCAGTCGGTTAAGCACTGACCTCACATGACTGATGCGTTCCTCATAGGTGGACGAGTATATGAGTATGCTGTCTATATATATGTGATGACATAGCGGTTGAGGACGTCCCTGAAAATCTTGTTTATGAAGGCTTGGAACACCGCTGTGGCATTGGTCAGTCCATACGGCATTACTAGATACTCATAGTGTCCCTTGGTGGTGTGAAAGGCTGTCTTCCACTCATCTCTGGCTTTAATACGGACTAGGTTGTAAGCACTACGCAGGTCGAGTTTCGTGAAAATCCGGGCTTCTCTGAGCTGTTCTAACGCCGCTGGTACCAATGGAAATGGGTAGGGATATTTAACGGATCGTTAACACATTCAATCCCCTATAATCTGTGTATGGTCTCAGACTCCCGTCTTTCTTTTCCATGAAGAAGAAATGTGGAAAGTCGAATGTAGCCTGCAGTTAGGGCCTCCTTGACAGATTCTTCCATGGCTTGGGTTTCAGGATGTGAGAGAGGGTAGATTTTGTTTTTGGGAGGCATGGCGTTAGGTAACAGCTCGATGGCACAGTCCCAAGGGCGGTGTGGAGGTAGCTGCATGGCCTTCTGTTTACTGAATACTCTGTATTCTACACAAGTCCCGGTACTCCCAGGGTATGCAGGCATTTTCTGGTGCATCTGGACTTTTCACTGATGTAGCAAAGCATGAAGCTGATTTGATTTTGCACAGAAAGTGGTTGTGGCAGTGGGGTAACCAGTGGATGACTTCTCCCTCCTTCCAAGACATAATGGGGTTGTGGAGTTGTAGCCATGGGAAGCCCAAGATGATAGGGTTCAAGGGTGTGGAAATAGCATAGAAGGTGATGTCTTCAAAGTGCAGTAATCCTATCTGGATGGTGATTGGGTGCATCTGGTGAGTGATGTGACCTCCCCCAGTGGGACGATTATCCACCGCTTTCCCCATTGGATCCAATTCAGGTGAAGTATTTTGTAATGATGCACCGGAGGTGGGTTGTGCAGGATCCATGTGCAGTTTATTTACAATAATCCAAATCAACAGGCAGAACGTAATCCGAGAAAATAGGCAAAAAGTTCAAGAACCAGTAAATCCAATCCGCAGGGAAAACAAATCCAAAGACACATGCCCTATCAACTTTCGATGGTACTATAGGCGCCTACCATGGTGACCACGGGTAACGGGGAATCAGGGTTCGATTCCGGAGAGGAGCCTGAGAAACGGCTACCACATCCAAGGAAGGCAGCAGGCGCGCAAATTACCCATTCCTGACGAATGGCAAAACTCAACAAATGATAATCTGAAACTAGGTCAAAGCACAGAATAGCAAAGGCAAAATAAAGGCTCGGTAATGCAGAAAACACAATTTTTTGCGTCTATCTAATGCTAACACGCTGCTTAAATGCAATAAAATCCCAGAAGTGTTCCTCATTGGTAAAGTCAAAACTCGGGTGAGGGCTCCCTCTGGCGTGCAGGTGCTGGTGGTGATGTTACAGTGTATGGTGTAAAGTATGTGTGTGTGTGTGTGTGTGTGTGTGGTATAGAGTATCTGTGTGTGTGTGGTGTAGAATATGTGTGTGTGTGTGTCTGTGGTGTAGAGCAGCAGTTCCCAACAGGGGGGTCCCAACCCACAAGGGGGCCTCTGCGAGCTCTGTGGAGGGGTCGCGTCATATTTTGAAAAGTGTTGAGCAGTGAGCATTAAGGAGAACAATCATATTACATTAGTTAATTTTATCCATGATTCCCTGGTTGACCAAAAAATGGACAAATTTGTAATTCATCCACCACTGATTCGCCTATAGCAGCTGATAGTAATGACCCAGGCATACTGGACCCATGTGAGGAAGCTCCCACCAATTCGGGTTGCTAGCAATACTGGAAGCACAAAATGCAGGAAATACCAAGATAGTTACCTGAACTATGGTTTTATTTCATTTTCTCGTAGCAAAGAGTCCCTGCCCCAGCCACAGTACATTATCTGTGCCAAAGTCCTTGCTAACAAATGCATGAGGCCGTCCAAACTAATAAGACATTTGCAGACAACTCATCCCCAATACCGCGACAAGCCCAGGGCATTTTTTTAAGCAAGGCAAAAGAGTTGACACACTCCCAAAATGAGATGAGTGAAATCACAGCTACTGACAAGAAACTTTTAAAAAATATTGTATACAGTCGCTGAAAAAATCACCAAAGCAAAGAAAGGGCATACAATTGCAGAAACTTTGATTTTGCCATGTGCAACAGAGATTGTCATGGAATTATGTGGAGAGGATAAGTCAAAACAATTGGCTAAGATACCATTATCAAATAATACGGTCAAACGTCGCATCGCAACGATGTCAGAAGATGTGAGTGGTCAGCTTTCTGCGCGACTTCGTGGTAATAACTTTGCACTTCAAATAGATGAGTCTACTGACATGTTAAAAATGACACAACTCCTTGCATACGTTCGTTATGAATGGGAAAACGAGATAAAAGAAGATTTTTTGTTTTGTAAAGAGCTTTGTACCATGACGATGGCAAAGGATATTTTGGATGATTTCATGAGATAAACTGTATTGGGGTCTGTACTGATGGAGCTGCCGCGATGACTGGCAGGCAGTCCGGGGTAGTTCAGTGTATCAAAGAGGTTGCTCCCCTTGCCGCTTCAACGCACTGCTTTCTCTACAGAGATGTGCTTGCTACAAAAGAAATGGAACCCAGTCTTCATGGAGTTTTAGATGTGGCTGTAAAAAACGTGAACTTTGTGAAAGCCAGAGCCATCAACTCCCGGTTATTCACTGCTCTCTGTGAAGAGGTAGGCGCTGATTACCATACCCTGCTGATACACACTGCCATGAGGTGGCTGTCCAGAGGGCGGATGCTGATGCGTCTGTTTTGCATGACTTTCTTGCGGTCAAGAGACCAGACCTTGCAGAGTTTTTGGACGATGACAAATGGCTCGCTCAACTCAGCTACCTTTCAGACATATTCTTATACACCTTTCATATGAATGAACAAACTTAAGAGAGCAATGCAAGGTGCAAACATAAACACTGTGGTGCAGCATGAACCAGTAGAGGCTTTCAAAAGAAAACTACACATGTGGAAAACCCGTGTCTTCTCCGGAATCAGTGACATGTTTGAGCACACCCATG
>JAUCMX010000012.1:25295366-25300366 GCA_033459395.1 Hemibagrus guttatus | reverse complement strand
GTCACAATGGGTTGCTAGCATGCTAAGTAGCATTAATAAGCTATTGTGGTGATGTCATCTGCTCACATTATAACTGGATTAATTTAATTGATCTGAAGCTCCGCCTCCTTGATGACCCGAGCTGCAGCTAGCATGAACCGATCCAGTTTATCTCTGAGGTGTGAAATCATCTGTTGGAAATGTTTTGTGTGTTTATACACCTCCGTAAGCACTGCTCACTTACCCAGAATGCACTGCTGCAGTCTGACACACTGTTACTGTTATTCATCTGACCTGCGCTAGTCTGATTAGCATGCTAGCCTAGTAGCGTGTCCATATCAGTGTGTGTGAATGAATGTGCAGTGTGTGTTTCTGCTATAACAGTCAAGTGTGAGGGTGTATTGCCCCCTGGTGGACACACACACACACACACACACACACACACACACACACACACATACACACACACATACATATATGTTATATACAATTAAATAGCAGGAATCCCTTTCACCTTCAGATAATTAAAGAGATCTGTGTGTGTGTGTGTGTGTGTGTGTGTGTGTGTGTGTGTGTGTGTGTAATGACCCAGGCATTAAAAGTGTGTCTCTCTGTAGATTAATTTCCCGCTCCATCTCACACTGTACACATTTTTAATCGTTTTGTTTTTCCATGTAAAGAAGCTTACAGTCTAATCTCCTGATGGAGGACGAGTTGCTTTAATCCCACGCTACATGTCTGAGATTAAAATCCGATCAGGACGGAGCTGTGTTTCCTGGAGGTTTATGATTCCTGCGTCAGTCAGAGAGCTTCTCCCACCTGCTGGATATATTATGGACATTTTTCCCTCTCACTCCGTCTGCTTTTCCCGTCGGAATGTGAATTTTTCCTAAAATCCGTCCCCTGGATTCCGAATGAAAACTGCTGCTGTTAAACAGCTGGATTTCAGTTCGGATCGTTTTGCTTCCTGCACAGCACTGGGATGCAATTCCAACTTTTCTCTGTGGACATGTCATGTTTGGGAAGTTTCTACAATCCTGCTCCGTGATCCGTTTGAAGTGAAACGAAGAAAGAGGACGATTCAAGTCCTGTTCATTCAAGATTGATTCAAGATTGATTTAATCTCGGATCTGGCTCAGATTCCTGAACATCATTCACGCAATCCGTCGGGTTTGGAAAGCAGGAATGTGTTCAAATCCACCATAGGAAGGAGGTAAACATCTCTGTGTGGAGTTCTCCTGCTCTGCTCTGACAGAAACAGAAACACTGGGCAGAAACTGGGACACAAATCTGACTGCTTCCTGAAAACCGTTCCTGATTCATGCCGGAATATTTGGGAAGATCGTAAACTCTGCACCTCAGGGCTTCAGGTTTAAGCTTGGATCGTTTCTAAATGTAGGATTCTGTTTTGATTTGTGAACATGAGAATATTCTGGAAAATCCATCATGAGGATGATTTGAAGCACAATATACAAAGCTGTTGAGATTGTGCTGAGGAAATATGGAGTGACCGATCACAACCAAGCGTGAGGATCAGAAGGATCCGACTCGTTGCTGTGACATTCCCGTCCTGACCCTGCTGCTTGTCCAGGATTAAAAACAGCTTCATACTGGAATATTTCACTCTTCATTATCAATGATGATCCCGACGAAGATGCTGGTGTACCGAGGGCCAGACGGAGACACGCACTCCGAGGCGGTTCATCACACTCGAAGACGCAAGAAGTCCTGTGGAGATCTGTTTCAGAACGGATACCGCATAAAGCTCAGCCACACCCACGGCCCGGTCCGAGAGGAAACCCGGTCAGACGGAGTGTATCACACACTCTCCTCCTGCTTCCGAGTTTTAGCTTATTGGGGTAAGATGTGGAACCGCATCACTCCAATCTAACGGTGCTTTAACTGTAAAATATTATACTGAATAATCTGTGAGTCAGAGCAAAAGTGATTCTTTTGATTCATTTGGTTTGGTTTGATTTCACACTGATCCTAATGTAAACAAACCAGAAAACATATCCTCATAAATTCTTTAACAAACATTTTTTAAAACAAAAGTTAATTAAATTTTACTGAGTGTGTAGAAGTCACAAAACCCCCTTAGCAGAGGACATGATTCACGAATCGATTCAGAGTTGATTCAGAGTCACTTTCCAGTTGACTCAGAGTTGGAAGGAGAGCTCAGGGAGATGTTCTCAGACTCCATTGTGATGTGTTCCTCCTGACTGAAGAACCTCAGGGAGAGAACACTCCAGGGTTCTGCTCTAACACACTCGTGTGAAACAACTCGTCCTACACTGATCTTTGTTCATCCAAATCCTCTCTGGAGTGTTTATGCCCCGCCCCTGCTAGGGGGTGTGTCTTGCTCTACAGTAACAGCTGGTTAGCAGTACACTTTGTCTGTGTGTTTCTACACACACACACAAACACACACACACACACAAACACACACACAAACTCACCTGAGAATAAAAGTTTGGAGTGTCTTTAGGTGGGAGTGGGCGGAGTTTCTGTGAGCTGGTGGTCATGTGACTTCTCTGTTCAGAGAAGAGTGTGTGAAGTGTGTGTTCAGTCTCAATAAGCTGCTGAGAGAGTGTGTGTTTAGGGTGTGGGTGTGGCATAGCGTATCTCAAACACTATTGGCTGTTGTGTAAGTCAGTCACATACTTCCTGTCCTAAGAGGAAGTTCATCAACCTACATCATCAGGTCATCTCTCAGTGATAGACGAGTCACAGTTACTGTAGAAACAAAACATTCACCTGATATAGAAGTGTGTGTGTGTGTGTGTGTGTGTGTGTGTGTGTGTGGGGTGTGTGTTAAGTATGGAGTTGGGGTGAATTGTGTGTGGTGTTAATATGTGTGTGTATTGTTTGCAATGTGTATGCTGTGTGTGTATCACGTGTTGGGGTGTGTGTGTGTATGTACTGTGTGTGTATATACTGTGTGTGTGTGTGTGTATACTCTGTGTGTGTATGTGTGTATACTGTGTGTGTGTGTGTGTGTATACTGTGTATTGTGTGTGTCTGTGTGTATACTGTGTGTATATACTGTGTGTATGTGTGTGTGTGTGTGTGTGTGTGTTGTGTGTGTATATACTATGTGTATGTGTCTGTGTGTATACTGTGTGTGTCTGTGTGTGTGTATACTGTGTGTGTGTGTGTATACTGTGTGTGTGTGTGTATACTGTGTGTATACTGTGTGTATATGTTTGTGTGTATACTGTGTGTATGTGTGTGTTTACTGTGTGTGTGTGTGTGTATACTGTGTTTGTGTGTGTATGCTGTCTGTGTGACTGTCTGTGTGTGTGTGTGTGTGTGTATGTGTGTATATACTGTCTGTGTGTATACTGTGTGTGTGTGTATACTGTGTGTGTCTGTGTGTATACTGTGTGTGTATGTGTTTACTGTGTGTGTGTGTATACTGTCTGTGTGTATACTGTGTGTATGTGTCTATGTGTGTGTGCGTATATACTGTGTGTATATGTCTGTGTGTATACTGTGTGTGTGTTTGTGTGTATACTGTGTGTATGTGTATACTGTGTGTATGTGTGACTGTGTGTGTATACTGTCTGTGTGTATACTGTGTGTGTGTGTGTGTGTGTATACTGTGTGTGTGTGTGTATACTGTGTGTGTCTGTGTGCATACTGTCTGTGTGTATACTGTGTGTGTATGTGTTTACTGTGTGTGTATACTGTCTGTGTGTATACTGTGTGTATGTGTCTATGTGTGTGTGTGTGTATATACTGTGTGTATATGTCTGTGTGTATACTGTGTGTGTGTTTGTGTGTATACTGTGTGTATGTGTATACTGTGTGTGTGTGTGTATACTGTGTGTGTGTATACTGTGTGTGTCTGTGTGTGTGTGTGTATACTGTGTGTGTATGTGTGTGTGTGTACTGTGTGTGTATACTGTGTGTGTGTGTGTGTATACTGTGTGTGTGTATATACTATCTGTGTATACTGTGTTTATACTGTGTGTGTGTGAATACTGTGTGTATTGTGTGTGTGTGTGTGTGTGTGTGTGTGTGTGTGTGTGTGTGTGTGTGTGTGTGTGTGTATGTATACTGTGTGGGGTTGTGTGTGTGTGTGTGTGTATGTGTGTGTCAGGTGTTGGTATGTATTTATACTGTGTGTGTCCGGTGTTGGTGTGTGTCAGGTGTCAGTTGTGTGTGTGTGTATCTCACCTTGTTCTTCCTCTCCTCTTCTTCTCAGGTCTGAGGTTTCTAAGAGCTTTACGTTTGATTCAGTTCTCTGAAATATTACAGTTTCTAAACATCCTAAAAACCAGGTATGTTCACCGTCTCACTTCTCTATGATTATTTATTTATTTATTTATTTTCTTTTAAAATGTCATGGTTCAGAGTCTCAATTCTGTAAGTGAGCTGTAGAAGCACACAGAGGAACCACTTCCACACATCTCAGTGTAACATCAATCATGTAGAGGTGAGATGTCAGTGATGTACAGGTGATGATGTCAGTGATGTACAGGTGATGATGTCAGTGATGTACAGGTGATGATGTCAGTGATGTACAGGTGATGATGTCAGTGATGTACAGGTGATGATGTCAAGTGATGATACAGGTGATGATGTGTGATGTACAGGTGATGATGTCGTGATGTACAGGTGATGATGTCATGATATACAGGTGATGATGTACAGGTGATGATGTCAGTGATGTACAGGTGATGATGTCGGTGATGTACAGGTGATGATGTCGGTGATATACAGGTGATGATGTCAGTGATGTACAGGTGATGATGTCAATGATATACAGGTGATGATGTACAGGTGATGATGTCAGTGATGTACAGGTGATGATGTCGGTGATGTACAGGTGATGATGTACAGGTGATGATGTTGGTGATGTACAGGTGATGTCAGTGATGTACAGGTGATGTGATGTACAGGTGATGATGTCAGTGATGTACAGGTGATGATGTCAGTGATGTACAGGTGATGATGTCAATGATATACAGGTGATGATGTACAGGTGATGATGTTGGTGATGTACAGGTGATGTC
>JAUCMX010000012.1:25287866-25290366 GCA_033459395.1 Hemibagrus guttatus | reverse complement strand
TCTTCAGACTCATGCTGTGTGATTAGTACAGACTCACCACTAGCTCATACATCAGTATTAATTCAGGGATTAGTGCAGGATTATTATTATTATTATTATATTAATTAATCTAATTATTATTAGAATATGAGATATTTCAAGACTCTTAAATGATTGATTAATTAATGAATCAATCCGTGGCTGTTTCATGGCTTTCTGTAGTTTTCTGATGATTTACACCAGGTTCTTCGCAGTGGACAGATGTTCGGACAGGATCATAACGTCCTTTATTTGCTGTTGTACAGGTTTTAACGTCTCCCATAGACAGTTGTGTAAATCTCTGAGTTTATTCACCCAAAGCACCTGAAAGACACCTGAGAGACGAGGCTATAAATCAGATCAAACGTCTAAACCTCATGAAGGTCTCGAGCCAGAAGGTGAAGCTCCAACACCAGACCTGAAAAACACTTCAGCAAAGAGAAGAGTCTCAGGAACGCTGGTGTTTAGAGAGAGCGAAGTTCACTCCTGTCCATTCACACCACCTGGAGGAGGAACCAGAGGTTTAGTCATCCAATCAGCTTGATCTGAGTGTTAATGAAGGACATGTTCAGGCGTCTGAAACATCTCACATTAATCCAGTGCCTCCTTTATAAACAACACAATCCCTTCATCCTGGATAAGTAAGACAGTAAGAGGTGTATAATTAGGCGTCCAATCAAACGACAGAAGAAATGTAAAACAGACTGATCTTGTGGAACAGAGTGGGCGTGTCCGAGTGTGTGATATCAGGTTAATGGTGTGGACACTAAATACCATGTCACCATGGAGGCTTTGCCCTGATCCCAACAGGTTCAGCGAGGAAGAATCTGATTTTTTCCCGACGGGAAGTTGTCTCAGACTCGGGATGAGCTCGGTGTTTTTCCTCCTGCTTGCTGCTGAGTTTTGTGTGTTTGATTTCGCAGGCACATCGTGGTGTGCGGTCACATCACTCTGGAAAGTGTTTCCAACTTCCTCAAAGACTTCCTTCACAAGGACAGGGACGATGTCAATGTAGAAATTGTTTTTCTCCATAAGTAAGTGCACCAGTGGACATTCGGACTGGGGCTTTAAGCTCCGCCCACTCTGAGTAGCCCTGAGAAGTTTGTTTTCATGATCTAAATGTCCATTTGTCTCACTGTGATTACATGTTAATGACTTCTGTAAAGTTTATAAACCAGATGATGGAGAGTTCAGTTCAGCCGCAGTTAGATGAATTCCTGCAACAGAACATTAGAGTGAAATTCTGTATGATATTTTATTCGAAGTAGACTAGACATTTTTTCCACATTTAATTCATTAAAAGCCTAATTTACAAAAATAAACGTCTATTTGTTGTTATAACATCAACATCTACTGATAGAAGATTAAAAACTTCTTCTATTCGCCTTCTTCTTATCTTATTTACATTGACTCCACCCTCTCATCTTAGAAGGCGGAGTCAATGCAAATAAGTTCTTTTTTATTCATTTATTGAATGCATTTCATCACCTAAATAGTCATTTTTAGATTTGTTTATTTAAATTTTATCGAAATGCTTTAAGAACCTGAAATTTATGAAATTAAACTTGAACTAAATTGTTGATGTTGTAGTTATTTGTTTGTTTGTTTGTTTGTTTATTTTTTACCGCAGTATTTCCCCTAATCTTGAGTTGGAAGCCTTGTTCAAGCGCCACTTCACTCAGGTAGAGTTCTACCAGGGCTCCGTCCTGAACCCACACGACCTGGCCCGAGTCAAGGTACGACTGAGACGAGTCTGTGTGAGAACTCGAGCCTTCAGCCGTCGATGGTGTGTTTAAATCTCACTCTTCATTTCACTCTGTGTTTATTTTCTAGATCGAATCAGCAGACGCATGTTTGATTTTAGCCAATAAGTACTGTGCAGATCCCGACGCCGAGGACGCGTCCAACATCATGAGGTCAGTCTCACAGTCTCAGTGTTTAGGACAGAGTCTTAGTGTTTAGGACACAGTCTGTGTTCGGACACAGTCTCAGTGTTTAGGACAGAGTCTTCTAGTTTAGGACACAGTCTCAGTGTTTAGGACAGAGTCTTAGTGTTTAGGACAGGGTCTTCTAGTTTAGGACACAGTCTCAGTGTTTAGGACAGAGTCTTAGTGTTTAGGACACAGTCTGTGTTCGGACACAGTCTCAGTGTTTAGGACAGAGTCTTCTAGTTTAGGACACAGTCTCAGTGTTTAGAACACAGTCTTAGTGTTTAGGACACAGTCTTCTAGTTTAGGACACAGTCTCTGTTGTTTGTGCAGAGTCTTCTAGTTTAGGACACAGTCTCAGTGTTTAGAACACAGTCTTAGTGTTTAGGACACAGTCTTCTGGTTTAGGACACAGTCTCTGTTGTTTGTGCAGAGTCTTCTAGTTTAGGACACAGTCTCAGTGTTTAGGACAGAGTCTTCTAGTTTAGGACACAGTCTCAGTGTTTAGGACAGAGTCTTAGTGTTTAGGACACAGTCTGTGTTCGGACACAGTC
>JAUCMX010000012.1:25270366-25282866 GCA_033459395.1 Hemibagrus guttatus | reverse complement strand
CACAAAATAGCACATATTTATCATTTATATTTATGAGGCCACAAGATACAAATTTCTCACACTGCTGTAATAATAATAATAACATGGCCACAGTTTGAATGATAAGCTGACCCAGTGCTCACCTGGATCCACCTGTTATATAGACCTCAGTGCTGTTCAGAACCTTTTATTCCTTCTGGTTCTCCTCTGGTTCTCATCTGTGAACATAGAAAGGAACTGTAAAGAGATATTTTTGCGATCTTATTGTGAAGCGTTGACGTCTTTCCATCTCCTCAGAGCTCTTTACTACTGCAAAGCTTGTCATGATGACATCTCCGACCCAAAAAGGATAAAGAAATGTGGCTGCAAACGACGTAAGTTATAATAAAGACCATTCCATGTCTGCAGTCCTCAGATTTATCCACTCTCATGAAAAAAAAACAGGTTCCTTGTGGGTTCTTCAGATAGTTAATGCATTCTTGAAGAGGACATGGAACCCTTTGAGATTGTGTAGCACTTGCATGAGTAGAATTTTCCACCATGTACCACAAGAGTGATCATTTATGATGTTGTGATCTGCCATGTCTCACGTGAGGAAGGTCTAATCAGTTCTTCTCCATTCATTTGTTGACGTTTCTGACATGTTCCTGCTTTACTGCTGCCGTGGGAAATGACTCGATCTTATCGTTGGTGTCTGTTAGTGATGTATTGTGAGTAAACTTTGCTCTTCTCTCTCCTGTGAAGGTTCTGCACATGGTTCTGGTTGATAGTGTTACTGCATGTACTCTTGTGCTTCCTACACCCTCGCTAGACTGGACATTCGTACCCTCAGAAGGTCTTCCCAAGGGTGTAATTATTTATTATAAATAAATCCTATTCCTGCTGCCTGTAGTCTCTTTATCTTTGAACCAAAAGCTGATGGAAGCCATGCATGACCTCCGTGTTCTCCACGTGTGCATGATGCATGAAATCTGTAAAATGTTCAACTGAAAGTCTTCTGAAAACAGCTCTCTGCTCATGGAAGCCCAACACGTATGGGTTGGTTTCATTGTGTGCTAATTGTCCCGTGCTCCATGTTGGTTTGCACCAAAAGCTGTCCACAGGGTTCATCCTGGGCTTTTTAGATGCTCCAACAGTTCTGTAGTTCATCAGAGGTTTCAGTCGGGTTCCTCTAGACTTCCCTCTAATTCCAGTACTAGGTTCATCTATAGTTCCTTTAAACTTTAGGAATAGCTTCCTTTATATTTGCTTAATTATTCAAATTTCAATTCTAGGTCTCTTTATAGTTCTCAGGTTCTTCATGGCTCAGTCTTGGGTCTGTGCATAGTTCTTCAGGACTTGGTATTGGGTCTCTGTATAATTTTGTAGTCCTTTATGACTCAATCCAGAGTCTCTCTGTAGTCATGTAGTTCTTCAGGACTTGATATTTGGGTCTCTAAAGATCTGGAGTTCTTCAGGTCTCAATCCTAAGTATGATTATAGTTTATTTAACTCTGCTGATCTAAAATCACTTCACAGAAATGTCCCTTGTGGATTTAAATGAGAAGCTTCTAGGTCGCTCAAGCTGTCGTTTGTCCTCATTCACTTTGACCTCATGAGCCACAAAAGACTATCCTGTCCATCCTCCCAAGCCATGGAATTCCCCAGAGGAGTGGTTCTATCTGGTGAAATGCATCCCTGGTGTCCCACCAGGCTCTGTGCTAGGTTCCTCTGTATCCTCTCTCAGTGAGGTTGTGTTCTCACCTGGGTTTCACACCACTGTAATGCTGATGACACTGAACTCATCCGCTCATGTTCTGCGTGGATCTTCTGAAGGATGACAGCTCATTAGCTGAAACTAAACCCCTTTAAAGCTGAGCTGATGTACATCACTGGAGATGTTGTGATCTACCTGCACCACTCTTGGATCTATCAATTTGGAACATAACACTGTAACACTGGGGAAGTTCTGGACTATCCTTTTGTGCTGACTTTATTAACCTGTTGTTCCAACCTGATGATCTGAAGGCCAGTGTTCAAGCCCCAGCACCGCCAAGCTACCTCAGTTGAGCTCCTGAGCAAGGCCCTTAACCATCTCCAGATGTGCTGTATCATACTGCACTCTGACCCCAACTCCGTAAACTGATAATTGAAGAGAAGAATTTCACTGTGATGTAAAGTATATGTTACTAATAAAGACTTCTAAAAAACCACCATTCTGCTGCAGCTCCTCTGTGGAGATCTTCCCCTGTAGCCACTGGACTCTAATCCAGACTGCAGCTAATCCACAAGTTCTTCCTCACACTCCAATGCTGTGTTCCCACCACTGGCTACATGGAGCCACCCTCATCAGATCTAAAACACCAGAAACAGACCAGGACCTGACCCTCTGAAGGTCATTTCACACACAGTCTGCACCCTGTAAGGACTCCTTCGGAAGGAATAGTTTCAAAGGAAAGAGTGTCTGCTGAATGCTGTAAATATTTTGTTTATCATTTTTTAAGGATCAAAACTGGGTTCCTCTGTAGTTCTTCAGGGTTCAGGGTTTAATATGAGGTCCCAGGGCTCATCATTGGGTTCTCAGGGTTCCCAGTTCTTTAGGGTTTAATATTTTTGTCTTCTTATTGTGTCATCAGGTACTGAAATATTCATGTCTGTGGATCTTCAAGAGGATTTCTGTGTAGTTCTGAAGTTCTAGTTCTCATACTGCATTCTTCTGTAGTTCCAAGTTCCTCATTTACCTTCTCCTCTTATTCCCTTTGTTCATGTCTATGACTTCAGCCAAGATGACACGCAGCCGCCGAATGCGACTAGCGTGTTGCTTAGGTTGCGGCGAGGCCGAGCACGGCTGCTCGTGCGCATCTCGCAGCACGCGTAGTAACATGGAGACTCCGCCCTGTGCCCTGCCTCTGTCTCCCGCCTCTGTTAGCAATAAGTTGGCCACTTTACACTCCTGTAAGTCCTTCAATAGTGACCCGTGACCTAAGCATGGCTCCATCATGATGTTGAGGCTGTGCTTTTAGTACACTCGCATGTCCAGATGTTCAGTAGCGGCTGCAAGCTTCTGGCTGTTTAATCGCATGTTTTATGTTTGAAACACAATATCTAACTCACTGATCCCATTTTATTCATTCTGATGTACTGTCGAATTAACATGCTTTTTTATTTACATACATTAACAAAAGTAGTGATTTAGTTCTTTAATGAAAGAGCAGAGTGTTCTCTAATCAGCCTTCATGCTTATGCTTATTTTCACATCCCTGGGCCTTATTTATCAAACTCATAGGAGCATTTACACAAAAAATGTGGTTTTCCTGATAGTTAGTTGGGAAAATTTCCATATAAGGAGATTCACTTTGTATAACGAGGTGATAATATAGTGAAAATTGATGAGGTTGAAATCATACAGATGTGGATGACACACCAATTTAATCAACACATTATTATTATTAACATAATTAATTTAATATTAATGACTTGAAAGCAAGCTATTCAAGATCCCTGAACTAAGGGAAATAAACCTTGCTGTTTATTTGGGACAGAAGTAATGGCGCCCTTTAACAGGAGGCAGTATGAGTGTGTCCGTGGTACCTGACAGCGCTGCACTAGCTGAGCTGCATTACTGGACCTTTTATCACGTCCCACACGTAGGAGGCGCTCTTTCACCTTTTATTCTTTATTTTGTTGCTTTCTTTCTTCTTACAGGGTTTTAAGGGTTTGTCTAAATATAAACATGAATAGGTTTGATCATTTATCAGCAAAAAATGTCAATATGTCGGGAATTCTTCGTTCAGTTTATCCGTAAAAACGTTTACACGACTTTTACTACTACTGTGGTAAAAGGTGATAAATGAGGCCCGACGTTAGCGCCACATTTAGTTGCTGGCTGTAGTTTAGTTTTTAGATCTAATCTGCTTTTAATGACTAACTCACCATATCACTGCAGTATATCCTGTCCTCCTCCTCGTAACATTATCTCTGCATTCTTCTCAGCTAAAAGTAACTATAACGGATATATCAAATCAAGTAAGTAACCCTTTTCTTCTGTGTGTATTAACTGGAGTCATGTTTGTTCTTGTTGCTTCGTCCTGTTTCTGTACGCTTTCCTGAAAAAAAACATGAAGCGTTGCGTCAAAATCTTAGCCATGCTAGTAAAGGATGAGATAAAGCGCTGAATCACGCTACTGTTCCTATAGCAACACGTTCCTGAGTGGACGCAGGGTTACAGAGCGCTGACACTGGAGACTCCTTCCATAATTAATGTTCCTTACTGAAAACTGTCCACGTGGAGTGATGCCTTACACGTCCCTGTGAATGAGCTGTTACTATGGAAACGATAAGGTATTAGATGGAGTGCATTAATATAATGTTACCTGAGGTGCCTGTAATCATACAGCAGAGGAGCATGCTAATGTCTCCTTTAAACCAGCTCTCTCTTCAGTGGTAAAGTGACAGCATTAGTTTTTTGTTTTTTTTTGATTGTTTATAGTGAGCTTCCCAACCTGTACTGTGAACTGAACCCCTGTGTGTGTGTGTGTGTGTGTGTATATATACATATATTTCTGTGAGACTTTATGCATTTAATTTATTTTCCTGAAATAAATTGCTGAGGTTACCGCTGAATCCACTTTTACTTCCACATCATTAACATGAATGAACTGAATGAGTGTGTTAGTGTATATCGGTGTGTGTACGCGTTCCTCGTTTCACTCTGCTCTGATGTTCTTCGCCGTGTAGCGATGGACGCCCCGGCAGTGCAGCAGTCCGCTCTGTCCCCCAAGAAAAAACAACGCAATGGAGGAATGAGAACTTCACCCAACTGCTCTCCAAAAACTATACGGTGAGAAGATCACACACAGGAAGGAGGAACTGTAGAGTAAGAGCTCGTGTGGATCCAGTCATGTATCCAGGCAGTGCATCAGAGACCGTTATAATAATGTTTACTTTTCCTCTTTGCTGCAGTGAGACACTGTATGAAATATACCAGCTTTTCTTATAAATCCTGTACGTTTCTATCTATTGTCCTGAAATAATACACCTACATCAGATAATAAACAATTCTTTATAATTGGACTAAAGGATAGTGAACTGCAGAAATTCTACAGTCTGGATCTCTGAATTCTGACAGCTGCAGCCAGTTTATATTGGTCCTTTATAAGCAAGTGGGATTAGTCAGAATTCCTTTGGGGCAGGTGGGATTAGTCACAGTTCCTCTGGAGGCAGGTGGGATTAGTCACAGTTCCTCTGGAGGCAGGTGGGATTAGTCAGAAAATTTTTAAATTTATTGTCAACTACCAAAAATCGTTTTTATTCACCGTTGTGTTCTACGTGTTGATCTCAGACTCTTGTCAATGTCCAGACATGACCCTGTGCTGATCCCCAGCCATGACCAGATGGAGACAATGGACGATAATGTGAAGAGGTACGACTCCACCGGAATGTTCCACTGGTGTCCATCCAGAGACATTGAGAAGGTCATACTGGTGAGTAAGAGTGTGATGACGGGTCACTGTAGAGAGATGAGGAAATCTCACAAGATGCAGGAAGAAACCAGAGCAATACCAGGAGCAGTGACACAATTCAGTGGTGCAGTGAAATGACTCAGTGGTGCAGTGACATGACTCACGACTCAGTGGTGCAGTGACACGACTCACGACTCAGTGGTGCAGTGACACGATTCAGTGGTGCAGTGACACGACTCAGTGGTGCAGTGACATGACTCACGACTCAGTGGTGCAGTGACACGACTCGGTGGTGCAGTGACATGACTCAGTGGTGCAGTGACATGACTCACGACTCAGTGGTGCATTGACACGACTCAGTGGTGCAGTGACACGACTCATGACTCAGTGGTGCAGTGACATGACTCACGACTCAGTGGTGCAGTGACACGACTCACGACTCAGTGGTGCAGTGACACAATTCAGTAGTGCAGTGACACGACTCAGTGGTGCAGTGACATGACTCACGACTCAGTGGTGCAGTGACACGACTCGGTGGTGCAGTGACACGACTCGGTGGTGCAGTGACATGACTCAGTGGTGCAGTGACACGACTCAGTGGTGCAGTGACACGACTCAGTGGTGCAGTGACATGACTCATGACTCAGTGGTGCAGTGACACGACTCATGACTCAGTGGTGCAGTGACATGACTCACGACTCAGTGGTGCAGTGACACGACTCACGACTCAGTGGTGCAGTGACACGACTCACGACTCAGTGGTGCAGTGACACGACTCACGAATCAGTGGTGCAGTGACATGACTCACGACTCAGTGGTGCAGTGACACAACTCAGTGGTGCAGTGACACGACTCACGACTCAGTGGTGCAGTGACACGACTCACGACTCAGTGGTGCAGTGACACGACTCACGACTCAGTGGTGCAGTGACACGACTCACGACTCAGTGGTGCAGTGACACGACTCACGAATCAGTGGTGCAGTGACATGACTCACGACTCAGTGGTGCAGTGACACAACTCAGTGGTGCAGTGACACGACTCACGACTCAGTGGTGCAGTGACACGACTCACGACTCAGTGGTGCAGTGACACGACTCACGACTCAGTGGTGCAGTGACACGACTCAGTGGTGCAGTGACACGACTCAGTGGTGCAGTGACATGACTCATGACTCAGTGGTGCAGTGACACGACTCATGACTCAGTGGTGCAGTGACACGACTCACGACTCAGTGGTGCAGTGACACGACTCACGACTCAGTGGTGCAGTGACACGACTCACGACTCAGTGGTGCAGTGACACGACTCACGACTCAGTGGTGCAGTGACACGACTCACGACTCAGTGGTGCAGTGACACGACTCACGACTCAGTGGTGCAGTGACACGACTCACGACTCAGTGGTGCAGTGACATGACTCACGACTCAGTGGTGCAGTGACACAACTCAGTGGTGCAGTGACACGACTCACGACTCAGTGGTGCAGTGACACGACTCACGACTCAGTGATGCAGGGAAGGACTAAAATACAGAGGAGTCAAGTGAGACTGATCAGGTTTAAAAAAGATGTGAGAATAATCAGTAACCATGGCAACAAGTTAATTACAAGAGCAGGAAAGTGAAGGACAAAACCAGACAAACATTGAATTTAATTACATTTATTTATGTATTTATTTATTTATTTATTATTTTTGGAGTGTAGTAAAGTTTTACTAACTTTACCGTATATTTGCTGCCATGTAGATTTACATTTCTATTTATTTATAAAATAATTATTATATATACACGTATGGCCAAAAGTTTGTGCACCCTGACCATCACACCCTCGTGTCTTTCTCATTCCAGATGTTCACAGATAGATGAACAGACATGTATAGAATTATGTGTCTTACTTTTAATGATTATATTTTTCAGATTGGATGTTTTTCTAGCAGCACATTGTGTTTTTCTCCTCAGACTCGTAGTGAGGCAGCCATGACGGTTCTAAGCGGTCATGTGGTCGTGTGTATTTTCGGTGATGCGAAGTCTGCTGTAGTGGGTCTGAGGAACCTGGTGATGCCTCTGAGAGCGAGTAACTTCCACTACCATGAGCTGAAACACATTGTGTTTGTGGGATCGCTGGAGTATTTGAAGAGGGAGTGGGAGACGTTACATAACTTCCCGAAAGTCTCCATTTTACCTGTGAGTCCATGTGCATGAATTCATCTCTCACAGAAATCAGATAAACCTCCATGGAAATGTCAAATATTATCATTACTGTGTGTGTGTGTGTGTGTGTGTGTGTGTGTGTGTGTGAGTAGGGCACTCCTCTGAGCAGGGCGGATCTGAGAGCCGTCAACATTAACCTGTGTGACATGTGTGTGATCCTGTCGGCCAATCAGAACAACATTGATGATGCGTCTCTGCAGGATAAAGAGTGTATCCTCGCCTCGCTCAACATCAAGTCCATGCAGTTTGATGACAGTATAGGGCTTCTACAGGCCAACTCACAGGGTACACACACACACACACACACACACACACACACACACACATATACAACCCCATTTAGGGGTAAATCTGGAATCTTCAGTGCACTTTCTGAGTGGACCAATAGGAACTGAGGGATCAGTAATAATTCCTTTTGTAGAAATAAGAATTTGTCAGAATTCATTTCCTAGTGGATCAGATCGATTCAAATCCTCTTTGCAGAAGGTGGGATTGGTCAGAATTCTTTTTACAGCAAATGGGATCAGCCAGAATTCCATTGGGAGTGGAGGAGATTAGGCAGAATTTTTTATAGAGCAGTCGGGAATGGTCAGTTTTCCATTAGACTAAGGTGAGATTGGCCAAATTTACTGCGAATTAGTCAGAGTTAGTAGGCGTGGAGTAAATCTGGGATCATCGAATGTCTGGATCAGTCTTCACTGCACACAGATGTTCTCACTGGACCAAGAGCTACTGAGGGATCTGTAACAATTCCTAACAAAGCAATCAGGATTTGTCCGAGTTCATTTCAGAGTTGGACGGATCAGTTAGAATTCCATTTGGAGAGAATG
The DNA here is from genome assembly GCA_033459395.1 of Hemibagrus guttatus. Taxonomy (NCBI): domain Eukaryota; kingdom Metazoa; phylum Chordata; class Actinopteri; order Siluriformes; family Bagridae; genus Hemibagrus; species Hemibagrus guttatus. The sequence goes on along the minus strand of JAUCMX010000012.1, from coordinate 25,274,406 downwards.
GGACTGGACAGAGCAGGAGGGGTCACTCATAATTATTTTGGGAGTGTGTGAGATTTTCTGTTGGAGCAGATGGAACTCTAACAATTCTTTTAGTAGCAGCTGGGATTGGTCAGAATTCGTTTGGGAGCATGTGGGAATGACTAGAATTCCACTGGAAGCCGATGGGGATTGGTCAGCAGTCCTGTTGCTATAGGTGGGATTGGGATTAAAACCAGTCCCATCTCTACTATAAAGCACTAATAGAAGGTGTGTGTGTGTGTGTGTGTGTGTGTGTGTGTGTGTGTGTGTGTGTGCAGGCTTCACTCCCCCTGGGATGGACCGCTCGTCTCCTGAAAACAGTCCTGTTCATGGTCTGGAAAGACAAACTTCCATCAGCACTGGAGCTAACATTCCCATCATCACTGAGCTCGGTACACACACACACACACACACACACACACACACACACACACACACACACACACACCTACGTCCAACAGCACAAGGGGTAATATTCCCATCATCACTGATTTTGGTGTGTGTGTGTGTTTCCTGTCATTAGCTAAATCAGACAGGTTGTTGAACGCAGTGTGTGTGAGACAGGACAAGAGCTGCGGAACCAACATTCCAATGATCACTGAACTGGGTAAGAGAAACACACACACACACACACACACACACACACACACACACACACACACACACACACACCCCTGTAACTCAAATACATACATGCATGTATGCATGCACACTAACACTCACGTGTGTGTGTGTGTGTGTGTGTGTGTGTTAGTAAATGACTCAAATGTTCAGTTCCTGGATCAGGATGATGATGATGATCCAGACACTGAGCTCTACCTCACACAGCCCTTCGCCTGTGGAACCGCCTTTGCCGTCAGTGTGCTTGACTCCCTGATGAGTGCCGTGAGTAAACACACACACACACATACACACAAGCACGAGTGGACACTTGGAGTTCACCTTCTCAGGGAGCTGGGTTACATACATAACCTGGTGTAGATCGCTTTCGAACACTTCATCATGGCTGATGCCTTGTGAATGCCAATACCAGCGCCACCACATACCAGATGTCTGTTTCAGAGGTGGGACAAACAAGGCCAAGGTCCATGTTACAGAACCTGATAAAGGTGTGTAGAGAGGACCAACCCGCCGTAGCACAAATATCCTGGAGGGGAACGTCACTAGCCAGAGTGCTGGACAAGCCGATGCACATAGTGGAGTGAGGCGTAATCCCTAGAGGCAAAGCCCCACAGTCCACCAAAGCAGGTTAAAAGGGAGAGAACTTACACCACACGCTCAAGCAATGGTCGTAAGTGCTGAGAACCCGAACTGGACACAGCAGGTGCAGTCTCTTCTGCTCCACCGACTCATGGGGCAGAGGGCAGAAGGCCTGCAGAAAGACCAGACAACCAGCTTATAGCAGAGCCGTTTCCAGGGTCAGAAACTCCTCAGAGGCTGACTACATTGGCTCAAAGTGAGCTAAGAGAAGCCCCTCCAGGACCACTGAGAGGTCCCAGGAGAGGAGACACGGTCAACAGGAAAGCCTCGGCCGTCTGGCACCACACAGGAGGTGAGGGAACAGAGAACAGTCCTCATAGCAAAGGCTGCCACATACACCTCAATGTAGAGGGTGATAGGCCCTCAAAGAGGCGTGTCTGCAGGAACTCTAGCACTGTACTTACAGGGCAGTGGAGGTCCTGACCATGCCAAGAAATCCGGATCTATCAACATAAGAAGGGCACAAAACTAGTGACACACAACCCTTGTGACCCTGAAAAGGGTGTCTGCAGAGGTGAAAACCCCTGCACCTGAGCCAGAGTTAAAATGGTTTTGTGTATAGCAGACCCAAAGAAATAGCTTGGGTCACTACCGTCATGAGCCGTGCACCCTCTGCGCCTGGTCAGCAGAGAGGCATTGGCCTAGCCAGAAGTCCTTTATGGCATAAAGGATGAAATCCCCCTGAGCGGGAGATGTGTCTGCGTCATGGCTGAATCCCAAAATATCCCCAAGAAGGTGGTTCTCAGAGAGGGAGAAAGCACACACTTCTCTGGGTTGAGCCTAAGGCCTAAAGACCTCGTGGGGCAAGCACGGCAGCTCAATGCCTGACTGCCACTTCCCTCAACTGAGCCGGGTGAGCTAGTCGTCTGGATAATTGATTACGTGGATGCCCTAAGGTGCAATGATGCCAGAGTGGCCTCCATGGACTTTGTAAGAGTGAGCAATAAGACTAGGCCCAAAGGGAGAGCCCATTATGCTTTTCCCCTGAAAGCGAACCTAGGGAGTCTCCTGTGGCCTGGCAAGAAGCCTATGTGAAGATCCTTCAGGATTATCATCGCAATCCAGTCCTCTGACCTTATCTGTGACACAATTTCCTTGAGTGTAAACATCTCAAAGTGGTATGTTTCAGCGTACAATTTGTGGCACGCAGATCCAAAATTGGGCATAGCCCTCGTCCTTCTTGGGAAAGAAATCCCAACTGTAAAGCTCGATGTAGGAGGGGAATATGATCTATGGCCCCTTTCTCAGATGCAATAGGAGTTCCTCTTGAAGGAATGAAGGCCGTCTGCTTTGTGGCACAGAGAGCTAAATATGTGGCTTTGCAGAGTTCAGACCTCATTGGTGAGCCCCTCACCACAGACAAACTCCTTTAGCAGGCTAAAGTGGTACACAGGCAAAACTGTCATTATGTGCAGCGCCACAACGGATTGATTTGCAGCCATGTAGGCTTTCCTATAAGGGCCACTGTGGCCTGACAGGGCTTCAATGGGAGCACAGAAGTGAAAGGGATTCCCGAAGCCATAAAACCATGACCGAACCCAGAACCCAGAACCCAGAACCCAGAACCTGCCTCAGCCATGACGCAGTGTGGAGTTCTCCTGAAAGGAGTTTGTTGATCTTTGCTTCTTAGCTGTCTCGGGTGATTAATCAAGAATAGTTTTGGTCTCCCTTAAGGTGTGAATTGTGGGCAGGGCTAACTAATTTATATTGAAGGTTCTCAGATTATCTCGTCAATACCTGTTACTCACTTAAATAGTAAGTATATTGTCATCTTTTCTTGTTCTCTTGCATCCTTAATCTCACTTTTCATACTTTGACAAGACCACAGACATGTGCCTCAAACCGATTTCTGTTGTTACCTCTTACAGACGCAGGCATTCTCATCCATGAAGCAGAGGTCATGTTTCCAGCAACCTCATCTACCCTCCCCTGTTGTCTCAGTCTCAAACAGTGGTGGTAGGTGGGCTCTGGAACTGCCAATCTGCTGTAAGGAAGGCTGACTTCATCTCAGCTTTAGCCTCCCACTATTCCTTTGATTTCCTGGCACTAACTGAGACCTGGATATCACCACAGAACACTGCTACACCGGCTGCTCTATCCTCTGCCTACACTTTCTCTCACTCACCACGAGAATCAGGCAGGGGTGGTGGTACAGGTCTGCTGTTGTCACGGAGATGGTGTTCCTCACCTCTCCCCTTGTCTCATCTAACCATCTCTTCTTTTGAATTCCATGCAGTTTCAGTTACCTCTCCAATCAAGTTCTTCATCATTGTCATCTACTGGCCCCCTGGTCCCCTAGGAAACTTCTTGGATGAAATGGACACACTCCTCAGTGTCTTCCCTTCTGACAGCACCCCTCTGATGGTTCTTGGAGATTTCAACCTCCCATCTGACAAGCTTCACTCTTCTGGCCTTCTGGCTCTTCTGAATTCATTCTCCATGTCTTTCAACAGCTGCCCTCCCACACACAAGGAAGGAAATGTCCTGGATCTAGTCTTCACTCATCCTTCCCCAGCTACAGACATGACTGTTACCCCACTTCATATCTCCGATCATCACCTGGTATCCTTCACTATCACCCTCCCTATCCTGCCTAAACGTAACTCCCAGCACCTCTCTCTCACCCACCGAAACCTCCACTCTATCTCTCCTTCCTCTGTAGCTTTCTGCACTCTTTCATCTCTTCCTGACCATGAATCCTTTTCCTCCCTTCCCCTGGACTCAGCTACTGACATTTTGCTGTCCTCCCTTTCCTCAACCAT